>DF359184.1:81560-101908 GCA_000787875.1 Solanum virginianum | reverse complement strand
TCTGTGGGCTCAAGCTATCAACTCAATCTATCATAAGTGGAATAAAATATCAAACGAAAGTCTTAATGTAAAGAAAGAAGAAGGAAAGAACCCCTGACATCAACATCTACGTCTATGAAGCATCTATGCTACTGTCTGAGACGGTACCATGACTATCAAAAATCAAGTAAAAGACTATCAAGCAAAAGAAAGTAAGCATCCTCTGAATATAGGGGAGGACTCACCACTATCTAGAATCCAGAAAGCTCTGAACCTCAACGATTGGGCTGCTGAAGTCCTCGGTTTATAGAATCTGCATCATAAAATGATGCAGCGCCAAAGGGGCGTTAGTACGTGGAATGTACTATATATAAAATAGGCTAAAGTAAATGAAACAATATAGCAATAACTCATCCTCACCTCAGAGTAAAGGACAGGACTCTATCACATCACATCGGGGTTCTATCACCATGTAACCTATCTAAGAGTTTTTATAACCTACAACCACTACCTATGAGCCGGTAGCGATACAACGAAGAGATGTCATTGCCACATTCGTCCAGTATCTTGCCAGGGTAAAGGACGAGTCTGTCAATGGATTCGAAATTCTGTCAAGTCCTCTTTTGGGACAAAGGAAACATCTGCTTCCACGGTCCAATCCTCTCCTATGTTGGCCATGTAGTTAATAAGTACGAGTGAGATTCACTCTTACCCATTTCGGTGCTAATACTCCTCCTAGGACTCAATATGCTTATAAGTCTATCAATCCATCAAGAACTTCCATCACTCAAACCCTACGGCCAAGAACACTCACCTCATCTCATCATCTATCAACTCAAAGCCAAGACTATCCTTTCAAGTCAATAATAAATACTCACTCAACTCTATCAATGTTATTTCCAACTATTACAGTTATCAATAAACTCACCTCAGGACTCAGAGCCAGTCAAACATCACATTCAGACAATCCAGGCTCTAGACATCCCCCTAAGTTCATTTTTCAAGTCTTTACAGAGAGAATTTATAAGGATTAAATCACAATCACATAATAATGCATGTAAACAGTAAACTTTAAGCATGGTGTTCATCAATTTAAGATACAAAATATAACTTAAAGAGTATATTCAAGAAATAAAGATAATATTTAAGAATTTAAAGACAACATTCAAGAAAACTTTCAAGAAATCACCATTCAAGACTCTAATTATCAATCTTGCACCCTAACATTACATTAGGGCACATGAAAGAACAATTACATGCTTTTGGGTAGCCTTTACATACTTGAAAAGTTGATATTACCATCGAAGTTTGATGAATACTCGCTTTCTTGAAAAAAATCCTCAATTTTTGTAGTTCTTTTAAAGTGAAAGAACTTGGAAGGACATTGGTTCAAAGAATTTTCTTTGATTCTTGAATTCTTGACTTAGACTCAAGAAATCCTTTCTTGAGATTCTTGAATTCATTTTCTTGAAATCCTAGGTTATGATTTAAAATTCTATTAGGGATTCATGAATAGATAAAGAAATTCGGGGTTAAATAGATTGAAATTTATGAAGAATAACTTACCTTGAGGATGAATCTTGAAAGATAATCCTAACTTCATGACTTTCTTGATGATTCTTGAACATTTATGTTTAGAAGTGAAAGGAAAGGGTTTTGATTATGAAAAGTGATGTTTTATATGTTTTTGGGGACCATAAATAGATCCTCAAAGATGTTAGAATAAAAGTATCCTAAAAATAAAAGAAAAAAATGTCATTGCGTATCCAGTGAGGGTCCGCAATGCGGAGCTGTCGCGGACCTTCAGACAGCTCTGCACCCCTTCACTAAAATGGTCATAACTTTCTATTTCGAACTCTGAATAAGGCAAAATCTAATGTGTTAAAAAGCTAATTCAAATATCTTCGATTGGATATATTATGGGTTACCTAGATCATTATACTTGAGGAGATATGGTCATTTGAAGTTGACCCTTCTGTCGACTCATACGAAAACTTAGTTGCTAGAAATGCTTTGGACTTGGCTTGATGTAAAAGATCCCTTATGACTCTAAATCACACCTAAGGCCTACAATATGAAATTGGTCTAGGAACGTAGTCCTTTTTAGAATTGAGTCTATTTTGTGGATTTGAAGTCCTAAGTTAGAAGTTTGAGTTAAAATGGAATAAGATTTGACTTTGGAAACATACTGTGTTTATATGCTTAGATTGAATTTATGATCATTTTGTTATATTTAGGAGGTGATTTTTGGCATAGGAGATGCTTCACCATATTTTTTAGGAGTCCCGAGGGCATTTTGGTCTTTCCTGAGCTAAGTTAGTTTAGTTGTGATTTATCGAGTTCTGAGACAAGGAAACCTCAGATTCAATTTATGATGGTTTCACCAAGTTTGAAATGTCAAATTTCATGTGGTGGCATATATGATTTATATGTACGAGATTCCGAACGAATCCCGAGGGTCCGATCGAAGACATAGCCTTTTCCCAAAAATTTCATTTCTGGTGCAGTATATCAGATTCGGTGTTAGATCTAGGGGTCCAGACCAATACTAGATTCTATCTTTTCTTTATAGTTTTTATTTTCTTTCAAAGACTGAGTTGTATGTACTAAATTAGATATTGTAATAAATGCTCTTTATACTTACTGTACCAGGCTTTGGATGATTTTTTTTTATTGTGTTTCTTTCTTTTTTTCTTTTATGGCCTGACTTCTCTTTTTGGAGTCTAGTATGTATTTGCCTTTCGACTTACACATCAAGTTAGGTGTTTTGGTTGTATACCATCATAACCTTGATTTCTGAGTGGTAACATAACGTTTCTTTTGTGCTTCGATCACCTCTCATTCTTTTGATCAAGCCACAATCTAAAAAAGTTTTGGCACCAAAAACTACTATAGCCAAGAAAGTTAATCCATAAAAGATTTCCATTACAGGCCTCTTATACACTGTATAAACATTATATAATAGAAAAAGATATGATCACATGCATCTATTCGTGGGCATTATTTTTTATTTTTTGAAAATAGTAATTGTATTTATTCGTGGGCACTATGATCTCAAATAGTACCTTCTCCTCATGGTTATCTGTATGAACATGTGAACCAATAATAACTACATTATAAACATCACATTCAGACAATCNNCATGGGCACTATGATCTCAAATAGTACCTTCTCCTCATGGTTATCTGTATGAACATGTGAACCAATAATAACTACATTATCAGGAAGCTGGGTTTAAATGTTGAATATGATCTTGAATTTTCTTCCATTAATCTCTCAGCATCTTTCATGAACAAAATGAATGGCAAATTTCGGCTCTCGTTGAAGACAACCTAAAAAATTAGAATGAAATGTAAAGAGTAATATTTAACCCTGCAGAAATTTCACATAACACTATTAGCACTATTCATATTTATAAAAAGAAATCACACCTCAAACGATGTACATATCATCCACACTAGTAATGTTTAAGCACAGTTCACTAACTGAGAGGAAGAAAAAATAAAAAGAATTGAAAGTGAACTAAGACTGCATACTTAAGAATGTTGTTAACTTAATAAACTAAAGGAAGATTGTTCAATGTCATTTCAAAAGTACCTCGACAGAAGTATCCATGAGAATCATCACAAAGACCACCTAAGTCAATGCCATATGGGAAGGGTTTATCAAATCTTTCACCAACTTTTGCCCATACATTATCTTCGAAAGACAATAAAACCTTCCCTTGTATCCAACTTTTGGGCCCTCGGAACAAGACAGAGAAGGTTAAAAATGACAGTCTTAGATTGTACAAATATAATAAGATACAGATCATGTTGAGTACAAAAGAGTTGGTGTTGAGGTTTCTAGGAAAATTAGAATTTTACCAGATGAGACCCAAGCACAGTGTGAAATAGATGGAGTTGTTTCTCCTTTAATTAGAGATCTCGAGTTCGAGTCTTGAGTATGAAAAAAATTCATGATATACTTTTTCCAAAATGAGGCCCTAGACGATGCGAATTCAAATTAACCGGGATCCAATACAGATATGAGACAAGTGGTTAAAAATAAAAAAAATAAAAAAATAAATGAATGATACGTGCATTTAGTATTAGTATCAAAGAAAGAAAAAATAGTGCACTTCTCAAGAATTTTTTTTAAAAAAAATGGATAAATAACCTACACGTATTATGTACTTTCTGCTTATTCATGGTAATTTATCATTTATTTTTAAATATTTTCTATTTCATTATAAATAGACTTAAGTGACTTCAGATTTTAAGCACTTTTGGGGTGTCTGATAAATTGAAAGTTACGTTAAACACTTATTTTAAGCTAAAATAATAAAAATGAGTCATAAGATGACTTTTGCTTATAGGTAATAAATTAAGAATTTGTTTGAATTGATTTATTATAAATATTTTTACGCTAAAATAATTTTAAATACTTTTAGAGTGCTTGAATAAGGTAAAAAAAATAATTATAAACATTTAATTTTACACTATAGTAATAGAAATAAATTAAAAAGTAAATTAAAATGGACTAAAAGCCAATCCAAGTCCAAACAAGCACATATATACGGGATACGGAGAAAACGCTTGCCTTTTGTGACAGGTGTGACCACTTTTCCGGTAGTAGCGTCTTCAATTTTTTTGTTAGCCACTTTGTTCCCATTGAGTTTTGGCTGATTAACTTCCTGTCAAACCACGTGAAAATAAAAATCAACAGATTCATGGATTTTGAATGAAGTGAATATTGATTTGTGCGAACCTTTGGTCATTTGTGAAGAAGAAGATTTATCATCAGATGATGACCACCTCTCATCTTCAGTGGGCAGTGGATCGAGAGCCAAACCTTTTTTGGGCACAAAAATTTTCTTGTCTTTGAGAGGAAAAACGTGAGAGAGAGGAATAGTTTGGGTTTTTCAGTTTATTGTTTTGTTTAGTTTTGGTTAAGAGTATTTATTGCTTTTTGAATGGGTTAGTAGATAGGTAGGTCGTTGTTGGTTATGAGAAAATAAAGTACACAAAAATAAATTTATGAAATTTTGAAATATCATCCAAATATACTTTGTCTCATATGTAACTGCTTCCACTTAAATCATTTTTTTAAAAAAAATTAATTGTGTTCAATAGTTTCATGTATTACTTCATTCCAAATATGAATTAAATAAGCAACATGAACTTATTTATGGTGAAGAGATAAAAGACTATTATTCACATTTAAAAAATAGAGATAATTTTTTTTTATCAGATTTCCTTGTATGTCTCTTAAAGGATTTTAACTTTTAATTATTTTAGTTTGTAGTACTTTTTACCTAACTAGTTCTCCAACACGTGTGTTACACGTGTAAATATACACAGTCATATATTAGTTGTTTGTAAAATAATTTCAACATTATTAAAATATTTTTCAACTAAATATGCATAATATATATTATAAGTATGTATGAATCTATTATTATTGTATGAACAATGCATAAGTGTGCCTTTTTAATTTATCTCAATTGACATCTTTGTCTTCTAATTTTAATTTAAATGTGAACAAGTAGGCCCTAAAAATTGTATAAGATTGAACAAATAGATACATGCGTCATATGTAACATAATACATGTAGGACGGAGCATATGATGTAAATTGACCCATAGAATGCATGTGTCTACTTATTCAACTCTATACACATTTAAGTGTCTACTTGTGCACACCAAAAGTTGAAGGATACAGATTTAGAGTGAGGCCAAATTAAAGGGCACATTTATGCATTACACTAAAAAAATAAATACATATATTTTTGTGAATGACCAATGTGCATAATCATATCATAAATTATTTTTCAAGGTCGAGACTAACCTACACTGCTACATGTACATTTTTGCTTATTCATGGTAATTTATCATTTATTTTAAAACTTTTCTATGACTTCAAGCTAAACAAGATTTTAAGCATTTTTGGGGTGTCTGAATAAATTAAAAAATACTTCAATAAATGATAAAAATAATCATAAAATGACTTTTGCTTATAAGTAATAAATTAAGAACTTATTTGAATTGACATTTATAAGCTAAAATGATTTTTAAATACTTTTGAAGTGCTTGTATAAGGTAAAAAAAAATTATAAACATTTAATTTTACACTAAATTAATAAAAATAAATTAAAAGTAGATAAGAATGGACTAAAAGCCAATCCAAAGTCCAAACAAGCACATATATACGAGAGAAGAGTATTTATTGCTTTTTGAATGGGTTAGTAGACAGGTAGACATTGTCGTTTGTGATAAAATTAAGTAAATAAATATAAATTGATGAATTTTTGGAATATGATCCAAATATGCTTTGTCTCATATGTAACTGCTTCAACTTAAATTTCTTTTTGAAAAAAAAAAAACTAATTGAGTTCAGTAGATCCATATAGTTACTTCATTCCAAATATGAATTAAATAAGTAACATGAACCTATTTATGGTGAAGAGATAGAAGTTTTATATTATTCACATTTCAGAAATTGAAAATATGTCTCTTAAGGATTTTAACTTTAAATTATTTTAGTTTATAGTGTTTTTTTACATAATTTTCAAATATGCATCTTTTAGTTTAAAAAACTTAAGTTTTTATGTCTAAATTTACGATTACAATTTAGAAGTTTGAATTTTAAAACTCCGTAAGTATTTATTGAAATCAATTTTAATTAAATGTATGTATCTGAAATTGTTAAGACATTTTTCCTAGTACTATACAAGAAAAACTTATTTATATTAACAATGTAGCTTATTACAAATGATTGTATTAGTAGCCCATAGGATACTAGTTACTGATTACACTATACAAGTGGAATATCAAAAAAAATATCTATTGTCTGATGTTTAGCTGCTTTCACTTAAAAAATAAGTAATTCAGTTGAGTTCTCTCGTATAGTTATTTTTTACAAAAATAAATTAGGTAACTAGTAAATGTGCGTTGTCGATGTATATTAGTTTCATGCAGATTAGTTTCATGCAGAATATGCATGATTTTGTAAGATAATATTAATATTGTTATAAAATAGAGTATAAATTGTTATGATTGATCAATGTGGATATCTTTAATTTCCAAATGAGCACAATTTAAAATGTTCTTTTAAAACAAACACAAAGTGATTAACTTATCAAAATATAGTAACTCCATTCAAAAGAAAATTATATTTTATATACCTAGTTAAATCATTCTTTATGAATATATAAATGTTTAACATCTTTGACTTTTTAAATATTTATTTTTTTATATTTTAAATCTGTTAATATAATCCTAATTCCATCACCATGTGTGTGTGGTGAATAAAATATCTAGAAAGCCAACTTCACATTATTTTTTATTTTCCCATAGATAATAATAACCTCAATTCTTGAAAGATCTCTGCTTGAACTTGCAAAGTCTAGTATTTTTGTCATACCAGATTTATGATCTTGTTTATTTTACAAAGTTCTGATATATTTGGATTCAATAGTTACCTCATCTCGAGTTGAATAAGATGTTATTTATTCAAGAAATAACCACAATATTATCATGATATTCTTCGAATAGAGATTTAGAGGAAAAAACAAATCTCTAAAGCAATTATCAAATTAATCTTTTGTAGTCAACAGAAAAGGAGTTAATAGGCGAAAAGAGCTACAGAGTATTAACTCACCTTTGAGAGTTAAGCAACAAGCATGCTATGGAGACACTAAGAAAATAGTTGTTGACTGAGAAATGACGAAGAAAGAAGCGATCGATGGGAATCCACAGTAACAACATCGCCGGTGAGGGAGATTTGAAGTGGTAGAGTCCCATATGAGGAAACCCTAGCTTCCATCATACGCTTTATGTCATCTGAGGCGGTGGTCATTTGGACCAGGCCTTGGATCTTTCTTTTTGTTTTGGTCCAATGTGTAATTGGCTCAATTGGAGCCCATGTTGATTTAGTTTAATAAAATGGCCCTGCAGCCAAAGTTTGCCTAAAAAAATTAATCTTCCGTATTTTTTTTGGTGTGCCAAATAATAAATTTGACAAAATACCAATTTCATCTGGTTTAACAATTTGCACAAACAGTTCCGAAATCAGGAACAGTGGAGCTTGGCATTTCTTGATACGTTCTTTTTATAATGACGTCTCTTTGTATGTTCTCTTAGAAAATAATTAGGGGGGAAAACATGTTTCTTTTACTTTTTTCATAAGGGAAAAGGACATAACTTTTCAAAGAAATGATGTGTTAAATATATTTCATTCTTTCTCTTTTTAATTTATTTTTTAGTGGAATTAGTTTATTTAAAGCGGCATATTAGTAATTCGGCTTTTAAGTAAATTGAGTGTTTTAAGTTGGGGACATTGTACTAATTTAAGTTAGAGAGTTCATACTTTTAAAAGTAACTAGTTCTTCTACACGTGTATTGCACGTGAATTTTAAATTATTTAATAGGTATAGTTCATCAAATGATCTATTTTATATATACTTGTGTTATTTTATGTTATTTTTTTATTTATAACTATTATCTTTAATATCCCACTCTATCTTTTCCTATTTAATTTTACCATAACTAATGCAGACACTAATTTGACAAATATATAATTAGGATCAATTTTAATTAGCAATTATTTGTGGAAAATGATTCATAAATTCATATAAAGAATTAACAAATTAAAGAAAGTGTTTTTTCTCTTGTCTCTTCTAATGATTCAAAATCTTTGATGTTTTTTGAGTAGGAACGTAACACCCCATAAAATTACCGAAATGCCTGTAAAATGTATCGTGACTATAACGTGTCTTCCAAAGCTTCGATGGGAAGTTCGAGACTGGATTTGCGATCAGCTCGGAAAATCAAGTCAGAAAAAGGTCTCGACCTGATTTAAGAGCATCTGGGTCGAAAAATAAAATTCCAAAAATTTTCAAAAATAGTAGCAAATCCGTGCCCCTGGCGTGACGCGGAAGGGGCGGGGAGATGCACTTGTGATTTTTATTTTTTTTTTTTTCGATGGGAATTACGTTTTTTTTAAAAATGTGAAATAACACTGGTTCGCGCCCCTGGCGCGACGCAGACCAATGTGATTTCTTTTTTTTTTTGAATTTTTTTTATTTACGAGAAGGGCATTTTGATTTTTGGTCCTTCCCAGCCAATTTTTTAAGTCCCAAAAGGTGTTTTAAAGGTCGTTTTTAGCGAAAAGGGTTTCAAAAACCCATATTTTTCTTCTAAGTCTAAGTGTAGAGTCTGAGAGGAAAAACAGAGACAGTTTTAGGGATTCAAGGTTCAAAGCCAAGGTTTCTTTGAAGATTCAAACAATCTTCATTCCAGATATGTAAAGGCTACCCAGAACATGGAATTTTTCTTCCATGTGTCCCAATGTATAGATTGAGTTGTTAGTTGACAGTTGATAGGTCATGAGTTGAGATTCTTGAAGAATTTCTTGATATTTATATGTAATTCTTATATATTATCTTAAATTGATGATCATCATATTTTAAATTATTGTTCATATGTATTATTGACTGATTGTATGCTCAGTCTATATAATTTTCCTTTTTCATTTTTATTTTGATTTTTATTTTTTTTCTTTTTTCGACAGGAATTACGTTTTTTCGAAAAATGCAAAATAACACTAGTCTATGCCCCTGGTGTGACGCAGACCTGTGTGTTTTTTTGAAAAAAAAAATTATTTATGGGAAGGGCATTTTGGTCCTTCATAGCCCATTTTTAAGCCCAAAATGTGTTTTGAAGGTCGTTTTTAGCGAAAAGGGTTTCAAAAACCCATTTGTTTCTTCTAAGTCTAAATGTAGAGTCTCAGAGGAAAAGAAGAGACAATTTTAGGGATTCAAGGACAAGGTTTCTTTGAAGATTCGAACAATCTTCATTCCAGGTATATAAATGCTACCCAGAACATGGAATTGTTCTTCCATGTGCCAGAGCCAAAACTGCTAAGGGCATTCCATCCAGTGTAAGCATCTGGATCAATGTATAGATTGAGTTGTTAGTTGATAGTTGATAGGTCATGAGTTGAGATTCTTGAAGAATTTTTTGATATTTATCTGTAGTTCTTATATATTATCTTAAATTAATGATCATCATATTTTAAATTACTGTCTATATATATTATTGACTGATTATATGCTCATTTTATATAATTTTCCTTATTAAAGACAACAATAATGAACTTAGGATGATGTCTAGAGCTTTGACTGTTTATAGATATGTTGATTGTTGTGGTTTGAGCCTTGAGATGGGTGTTATGATGGCTGAAGTAGATGAAGTTAATATTCTTGAGGTTCAAATGAGATTGAGATAGAGTTTGAAAGGAAGAATCCATCTCTTGAGTTAATAGAATGATAGATGAAATGAGGTCCCTGTCTGAGAAGGGGGTTGATTGTATAACCAGCCTGACATTGATAGACTTATGAGCATATTGAGTCCTGGGATGAGTATTAGCACCAAAATGAGTAAGAGTGAGTCCCACTCATACTCATTAACTACGTGGCCAGCATAGGAGATGAATGAATCATGAAAAAATGGATGTTTCCTCAGTCCCAAAAGAGGACTTGATAGATTTATGGATCCACTGGCAGACTAGACTCGTTGATTGGACCGTTAAAACGGATGTTTCTTTTGTCCCACAGAGGATTTGACAAACTTCTTTGGGATCCCTGATAGACTCGTCCTTTACCCCGATAAGGTACTAGACGGATATGGAAATGACATCTCTTTGTTGTATCACCATCGGCTCATAGATGGTGGTTGTCGGTTATAGAAACTCCCAGATAGGTTCCTTGTTGATAGTACTATGAGGTTGATGTGATTGTGTGATGTCTTGATGGATAGTAAGGTGATAGAGTCATGTCCTTTACTCTGAGATAAGGATGAGCGATTGATGAAATAATGTTATATATATTGTTTACCTTAGCCCATTTTACATACAGTACATTCCTCGTACTAACGCCCCTTTAGCGCTGCATCATTTTTATGATGCAAATTCTATAGACAGAGAACTTCAGCAAGCTAATAATTGAGGTTCACAGATCCCTAGACAAAGATATGGTGCGTCCTCCCTTGCTTTTGGAGGACATGTTAATATTTTATTTATTTAGACTTATTTCATTAGACTTTGGTAGTCATGACCTGTAATGGTACCTTCTTAGAGGATAGTTATAAAGGCTTTATGGACATAGACAATTGATAGTTGAGGTCGGGATTGACATTTTTCCCACTTCTCGTTTCTATTTAGTTGCTTATATTCGTACTCTTTATGATAAGGATTGTGATAGCCCACTGATAGTCTGTTATTCTCTTTATATCTTCTGTATATGAGCTGATTGAACAAATGCAATGAGACTAAGTGGTTCACTTGGGTGCTAGCAATAGACTCCGAGTGCCAGTCACGTCTAGGGTACCCTTCCGGGGCATGATAAACTTGGTATCAGAGCCCGAGTTTAAGAGTCCTAGGGAGTCTATGAAGCTGTGTCTAGTAGAGTCTTTATTATTGGTGTGAAGAGCTCCACATCCTTAATTTGGAGGCTATAGGACATTTAGGAATTATTTCCCTTCTTTTAAATTCTAAATCCGTGCGATAGAGTCAAAGCCTATAAGATTCCTTTCCTAAACCATGCTTTACACATTGCAGACTATGTCTTCTAAACGCACCGAGGATTTGAAGGATAACATCAGAACCAAGAAGCTTGAGCATACTACTCAACTTATCGGGCATAATCGATGGGTAGGAGAGGATAGGGAGAGTGAGATGGAGGAAGCTTGAGGTTAGGAGGGAAGTAGGTTCCCCCATTTGCAAAGACCTTGGAAATATATGCCACCACCGGTGACTGCATCCATGTCCAATGGTAGATATAATCTAAGGCCAAGGAGAAATCAATCCTTCAAGATTCAAAACCCTTCATCCCAAGGAAGTGTGGCTCGGGGCCATAAAGTAAAGCCACCATGTAGAAGGTGTGGCATACTTTATTTGTGGTGGTGTCGATTGGGCACTAACTGTTGCTTCAAGTGTGGACAAGAGGTTCACTTTTAGAGGGATTGTCCAAAGTGGGCTAACCAAGCCCAATCCGCTAGGTTTACGCCATCAGTTAGAGGGAATTAGAGCGATGCTACTCTTAGTGTGAGTGAGGTTGCAGACCAATTATGTGGTGCAATAGTTACCCAACTCATAGAAACACTCTGCGAGGTTGTGACAGGTATAAGTTGAATCTTTACTTGCTTTTGATGTTATGAATGATAGAAGAGTTTATGTTTCCAAGAATTTTAATATTGCCAACTTAGATTGAGATTTGAGGTCTTATAAAACCTTAAGTAGAGTTGTTAGCCATGAGCTAGAAAGATAATAAGAGAGAGGAGGAGATTGGCTAAGGAGAGTGGTGATTGATTGAGGCTTATAGTTAGAGTCGATGTCCATAAGCTTGATGAAAGTGTCAAAAGTACCCCATGATTGTCATGATGAGGTGAGGTATAGAGAGAGGGAGAGTTAGTGTCAGAATGTGTTAGGGCATGCCCAGAAACTAGAAGGAAGGGTACGTTAATATGTTGTAGTATTCATACTATTGAGGGTGAAGTATAGATCTTGAACAGGGGGAAAGAGTGTTTCCAATATGATAGATCTAACTTAGGCTGATGATTGTGAGTGAGAGTTCATGGGACTCATCAAGTTATGAGCTTAGTCAGATAAGGAGATATGATCGAATAGGGGAGTAGTACTGAGTTGTGAGGAAGGGATATGCAGATTGAATGCTCGCTATGAGATTTTAGTGGGATTATGTTCCCCAAATACTTTTTTAGTAGTTATAAGTTAGCGTTAAAGAGGTGGGTGATAGGTGCACATATTAGTATTAGACCCTAAGTTTGAAATGTGAGGAGTAGTACGAAAGAAGAGATAGTATCATGAGAGTGATAGGTCTAATTGGAGGTTTTCTCTAAGAGACTTACCATAGTGTATGGAGATGTTAATTTGTAAGGAGAGTGATGCTATTGGTAGGGTACAAGTGCCTCTTAGGTGAGATTAGTGAAACGGGGATGGCTCGATAGATAAGAAGAGACTTGAGATGTGTATTCATGATTGTGTAAAGATGTGTGATGCTTTAAGTTATGATTTCTATAAGAATCTAGATAATATCTTTGAGTTCAATGTGAAGTAGGTTGAGGTAGGCATTCTGTGTCATCCCGAGCAACTACGTTTATTGGTGTTTTATGTGATAGGTAATGGGGAGTTTTCCTTTTATAGTCTAAGTCTTATACAGATGGGTTTATGAGAGCATAGAAGTTGAGTGTTAGTAGGCAAAAGAAGAGGTTAGATTGTAAGAGTCGTGGGGAGTGGTTGTGTATGCCATCAGAATGGCAAATATAGATAGGTCTTCATAGAGGTAGGAAAGGAGCTAAGAGTGTTATTGTTGAAAAGAGTCTGAGTGGTTAGTTATATATATGTGACTATAGCATACAAAAGAGTTTAAGACATTCTTGTGGATAGTGATTCCCTGACTGTGCAGAGATATGTGCTTATAGCCTAGTACAAAGTATTGATTCACAAACTTAGAGAGACAACCCTTGATCTAAGGAGGAGATGACGTGAGAAACCAAAGTAGATCTTAAGTTTGATAAAGATGGGCTGATCGAGATGAGACATCAGTTCTAGTCATATCATACATTCCTTATTCTTCCGTTGAGGTGATACTCTCTTCATGTTTGGTATGCGACTGCCATGCCTATGGACTAGTCCCATATACCATTTATTGATTGTTACTCGAGTTGTGAGGATGAAAAGCGATGAAGTCATTCATTAATTTTGATCTTACCCAATGTATCTAAGTGTTTCCACTCCTATGTTAAATGATATACAACCTGAGTTTTATACTACGTATAGTTCTATGAACTCGGAATGAGTCTTGACAGACAAGAGAGATTATACTTCTTTATGAATATCGTCAGATAAGATTTTTTGATTGAATTATGCTAATGATCTCCATTCCAAGCCCTTTGAGTAATCTAGTTTTCCAGTCTTGATAGAAGTATTGACGATAGTAAAGGGGTGATGGTTGATGAGAGAGAGTGAGAGTTCTTGATTTTCATGTCATCTTACACATACACTGACCTTCAGCTTGTTATACCATTATTGATAGTAGTAGATGAGCTATGGATAATGGGAGAGAATGAGTGCTCCTGAACTGTGATAATAGAGTCGAGTTCCTATCCTTGAGTTGATATACCTTTTGAGCCTCTGCGTACTTGAGTATGCAATTCCTTGATGGTATTCGTGCCTAATAATGATGTTGGAGATAATGTTCAAACTCTAGATATTGTGTTCTAAGTCTATTCTTTAGAATGAGTATTCGGGTATTTGAGTATTTGAGTTCTTAATGGTATTCATGCTTACCTTGCATGGAGAGGTAGTGATTTGAGGTTTCGCTCAAGGGGAAGATGATGAGTTCTTCCAGGTCTAAATTATGATGGTGATAGTAGTAGACTAAGAGTGAGGGTAGATGAGGAGGAGTGAATGTAGCATTGTTGTGGTATTAGTGTTAAACTTGTGTCAAGTAGGGATAGAGAGAGGGAGAGAGATGAGACCCTATGATGTGCAATAGATAGGTAAGAGTATGTGGGTGTGACTTTAATCAAGAGTTCATTGAATGGTGGAGGTAGAAGTGTTAAGTAGGCTTGAAGATTATAAGACATAGTTGAAGTGGTTAGAGTGATAGGCTTGAACGCGTGGTTGTTATTATGTAAGTATTGATGATAGACTATTGAAATCTTCGTGATAAGGGTTTCAAGTAAGGATAGGGGGGTAGTGAAGAGGACTAGGGATCTCTTAAGGAAAGTCCCTAAGAAAGTATAGAGTTGAGTATTGAGAGTTAACCTTGTATGGATATGATCATCTTAGCAATAGCACCTTGAGGCTCAGAGATAGGCTTGAAGGGAATAAGGGGATGTGGATAGGTAGAGTTTTGAATAGGAGCTATGAGCTTAAGTTGATGGAGTAGAGTGTCGTAAAAGGGAGCACAATTGAGATGAGGTCCTAAGCTAGAGAGTTGTACATAGAGTCTTATATATGGATGGTCCCATTCTCCATTAGAGTTGATGGTTTTCTTCTTGAGTTCGGAAGACTAATTGTCGAATGTGTTTAAACATTTCGAATTGATTGAGTCTCAATGATTCATTCATGCTTGATGGTGAATATGTCTAAGAGAATATTTCTACTCTTGATCTGAACCGATTTGTCTATTCTGAGTGACTTGTGACTGTCCAGATTGGTTAGTTGAGTATTGAAAGGAGTCTTGATCGTTATTCGTGCCTTAATCCTACCTTTACTCATCATTCGAGTATGAATGATCCCAGGGGGATAATGTAACACCCCATGAAATTATCAAAATATCCCTGGAACGGAATCATGTCCATAACGCATCTTTCCAAGCCCTAATGGAACATCCGAGACTAGATTTGCGATTAGCGCAAAAAATCAAATGGGAAAATGGTCTCGACCTGATTTTAGAGCAACTGGGTTAGAAAATAATTTTCTAAATTTTTCCCCGAGACAGTGTTGATACGCGCTAGGGCTACGACTTGCCCTGGGCGTGGATCAACACTTGTGATGTTTTAAAAAATTTTGATGGGAACTTGAAATTTCATAAATTAGGGAAAAATATGCATCCGCACCCTTGGCGCGACACAAACATCTTATTGAGGAATGAAATTTTTTCTTTTAATTTTTTGAAGGATATTTTAGGTATTCCCAACCTATTTTAAGTCTAATGAATGAGTATTAGGGTCATTTTGTATTGATTAAGGGTTTTAAAACTCATTCTTTTCCTAGTTCCTAAGCGAGGGTTTACCGAGGGAGAAAGAAGAGAAAGTTGGGGATATTAAGCTTTGAGGTCTAATACTTAAAAAGGATTAGTAGTTCTTCATCCTAGGTATGTAAGTTAGACTAAAAGCATGGCATTGTCCTCCCATGTTCCCCATGGATGGTCATAGATGAGCTGAGAACCCATGAGTCCGTACACATGATTCTTGAATTATTATCTTGATTTAATTCTTGAATGAAGTTTCTGTTGTATTAATGAGTTTCCTGCATACAATTTTCTTGAAGTGGAGTAATTCTCTGAATGTATATTCTTGTCTTCATTCGCATGAACCCTGATTGATGACTGTGATTGCTTTTCTACATTATTATGAAAAATTGAGATTTGATGGTCATACTGAGCATGTTAATCCCGATGATTTCTTTTAGCATATTTTATTGAGTTTCAAGAATATGACTTTTAGAGAAAGAATAATGTTTTGAGAATGAATTTTGGTGATATGCAGAGATTATTTTTGAAGCATGAGTATTTTTTTAAGAAAACACTTGACATTTTAATGAGTTTTGATTGAATTGAGCATTGAGTTACATGATTCTTTGAGTACATATTGATGATAATGTAAGTATATTTTCTCATAATAATTTCATTGATAGATGATGGTGATAGTTGATATGAGTCTTAAAGAGGATTGATTTGATTGACGAGTCGGGCATGTTTTAGCCTTAGGAGTATTATTGAGCACCGAGTTAGGTGAGGAGTTTCACCCTAGAACTGCATTTGCCAATGAAGAATAGTCGTGCAGCACATTCTGGTGGCTCTTATCCCAGAGGTTGGACATTCTCTTTGGATGAGAGAGAGAGAGAGACAGATATACTACGTCCTTTACCGTGGCAAATTTAGGACGGGCATGGCAACGATGCTAATTCGTTGTGCACCACCTAACTTAAAGGTGGTGGGATAGGATAGATATTGGTTAAGAGAAACTCCTAAGCAACATTGATTGAGCATGAGATTTCTAATGGAGTCCTAATTTTCTTATCAAATATACATTATAGAAAGCATGATGTACTTTAAACTTGCATGTTTTACTGTGTTGAGATGGGCTGAGGTTTACTGAGTTGAGTTGGGGTTATTGCCATATTATTCTACCTGTTTTGATTTTATTCAGCAATTTTACATACCAGTATATTCCACGTACTGATGCCACACTAGTGTTGTATCATTTTATGATGTAGATACACGAGCCAAGATCATCAATAGGCCCATCATTGAGGATCTTTGGACGTTCAGCGGATTAGTGAGCCTCCCTTACTTCGAGGGATTCATATGATATTTTCATCTTGCTTTAGAGTTTGAGTTGCTTGCTTTATTTTGAATGAGGTAGCCATGGGTCTATCATTGGCACCACCTAATAGTGATAGAGGCTTCCTAGACTAGAGTGGAATTGTTGATTGATAAGACTGTGAACTAGTTCTTTTCTACTAGCCTTTCTATTTATGACACTATTTTGAGACTAGATGAGATATGTCTACTTCCTTTTGATCTTCCGCTGATTAGTAGAATGTATAAATGAATGAATGTGATGAGGCCAAGTAGTTCGCTTGGGGACTAGCAATATTCTCTAAGTGCCGGTTATGTCTAGGGTACCCTCCTGGGGGCATGACAACCATCACCTACAATCCGTAGTATGACATACTGACCCTTACCTATTGTCCCAGTACAACCTCCCAAAGGCCCAGTTCGGTTGATTAGATGAGAACACATCAATCAAATCCTGTTCATTAATCTCTTTTTCTATTCATTACTACCTTAGTCCAACCATTAACATTAGGCGGGTTCTAATGTTAGCCACCACTAGAAAACATGCAAAACGAAGAGAGTTAATTAATATATGCATGCACATTTTTCAAGAATTATGAATTATCCTATTTTACCTTATTAGTTCTTCATGGTTCCCACAACCCTATTTGTGGATTTAGCTACTCACCATTTGTGTAGATGCAAGACTTATGAATCTAAATAACATAATAGAGCACTTACACAATTGAATGAATCACAAGTAAACCCAAGCTTCAATGAGATTCACAAGATTGTAATTAGAATATGAAATCAAAGTATACAAGTGTTTCTCAAAACTCTCCAATGTTTTTCTCTACTTTATCTCACTATTTTTCTGTTAACTATTCGAACTCTCTAAGAAAAATAACCTAAAAACCTATTTGCAATGTTTAAAATACAAGTCCTAAATAAAATAGGATAACTGGGTTGGCCGCCTCACGAGATGCTCTATGGGTCGTATACTATTTTATGGAATGTATTCAAGCTTTCGTACATCGTTACTACACTTCTGGACTTGGACTCTATGACACCCATCTAATGCCCCTAAAAGGTTCTACGGCCCATAGGGGGTTTCGTCTGATGAAACTTCAGAAAATCCTCCTATAATCCTCAAGTCACAAGACTTGATCTACGACTTGTAAAATATTTCACGACCTATATGCATGTTTGTAAAATAAATTTCAGAAATCTACCCCTCACTGGAATTGTACATGAAACCTTCTTTATGCCTATAGAATGCTCTACGACCCGTAAAGGGTCTCATACATCCTCAAAATCAGCAACTTCTGCATATTCTTCCTAGAATCAATGACAACCCGAAAATCTTGCAAACCAAATACAAAAACACATAAAATCCACTAACATCACATTGAGAACACATAAAATTTCAAGTTTTAAGTATCAAAAGTGTTATATTTTGATAACACATCAATGCCCTAAACTTAAAATTGTTGCTTGTCCTCAAGCAATGGACTCAATCCATATAAGTAATACAATAACACATAAACCTCAACCTAATGGCATACATTACATCAAACTTAAGCACAGATACCCATACCTACTTTTCAAAACACAATAAGATAGCTATCAAGAAAACCAATACAGACTAATGTATGGGACTATCCAACTATGACAAATGAGGTATGCTCAAAAAGACAACACTGAATAAGTCTAATGCTAACAATGCAATGCAAGTGCCCTCACAGAAAAAAGTCTCATATCTCACTCTTAATGATGTTTTCATGTATAATCTTGAGACTATGCAAAATCACTCATTCTCACAAAAGATATTAATTTATCATGCCCAATACCATATGCTTGCCCCTATACTCATGATTAAGACCACCTAACTTAAAGGTGGTGGGATTCTCACAAAAGATATTAATTTATCATGCCCAATACCATATGCTTGCCCCTATACTCATGATTAAGACCTTTGACTACTTGACCTAGGATTACTTTAGGACTTTATAGGCTTGTAACGTAGGCTCAAAGGGCTTTGGTGTGATATTTTAGGAACATAGTGACTAAAGGCCCTCCTTGAAACTGCATTTTTCTACACTTTTTTCCTACCTACACACTTTCACTCCATTCTCCTTTTTCTCCTATTTCAAGCTTTTTTGGGTGCTTTCTTTTCATTTTTAGCTCTTCATCTTGTTTTACACTTCATTTTTCTTTTTAGTTCATAACTAAGGCATCAATTATTTTTCTTGCACCCAATACATGATTTTTTTCTCCTTTTCTATGTATCACTAACTTTCCCCCTCATTCTGTGTTTCTCCCTTTACAATAGTCACCCTCAACTTAGGCTTTCAGCTGAGTTGAGGTGCCCATTATCCAACCTCAAAACCAGGGACACTTTTTGTAGCTGCCCTCAACTTATGTTTTTTGCATTAGTTAAGGTGCACAACGTTCAAGTAAGGACTAGGGCCAATTTCAGGATTTTACAACTAATAAGGCTAGGTCACTTATGTTTTTACAAAGAATAGGTACATGTCAGACTCAAACATTAGGATCAAAGGATCTTCTGCAAATTTGGTTGGTCCTCTAGGCTAAGTGGAATTTTGAGAATAATGGCCTAAGATCCTTTCCTAATCCAATTAATCTAAGTCTAACTTAGAATAGCAGGGCAAGTTCTGAATTAAAACACAATACATGAATTAGCAAATATAAGCTCACACACACATGGGACTAATTACATTATCAACAAAAGACTTTTGGATCATGCTTTTTATCTCAATTTATCCTCATTTATCATAACAAGCACTGTCAACACACTTAAACATGCATGGTGGCTATCTAAACTAACTAATCAAATTTGGTTGGTATTATGCCACAGATATCAGTAGTATATGTTACAAATACTATCTAAACATCCTAAACATGCTGATTCAATAGAAAATTAAATATCCATAGGAAAAAGAACATAGGCAAGAAAACCCCTAGGATTCAAAAATTGGGGTAGTTATGGAACCGAGCTACTCAAACTTCAATAAGGCCCATAACTACCCCCCACTCCATTGAAAAAGAAGTGTATTGTCCTCAATGTACACAATCAAAGCAAAATAAAGTACTGGGGTCAAAAAAACATACTTGGGCGCCTAAGGGCCGGTATATGGCTGAGTTTGGCCACCCTCAACCTGCATAGTGGCCTCCTCAGTAGTAGCTCCCTGTCCGTAGGAGCCAGCACCCCTTACCTGCTCGAGCTCTCGAGCTTGTCATCTCTCCTCCTCCTATCTCGATTCCCTCAAGACAAGCTCGAG
>DF359184.1:54761-81500 GCA_000787875.1 Solanum virginianum | reverse complement strand
TATCTCGATTCCCTCAAGACAAGCTCGAGCTCCTCCTACTATATCATCCCTACATGAAATCATACGGCATATGGATCATCATTCGTGCATGGCCTCTTCCTGTGAGAAGACTAAGTGCGCCTCAGGAAAAAAAAAATCTACCACTGGTACCAGGTGTGTGGTCTCTGGTAGTGTCACGGGTGCTACCAGTGTTGCTGTCATGTTTGCTCGAAGTCACTAGATCTCCATCTAGATTACCATTATATCTATTGGCCGAATCATACCCAGGCTCTACTGGACCCTCATCTCGAAGGTATCTATACGGGCATATCCAAGGCAAAAAGACGTTCCTGAATAGCAGTGACCATGTATGCCTGCATGCGGCCCTCTGACTCAAAAATTGTCTGGCGGACCCAAGGCCTAACTTGCTGAACTAATTGAGTCAACTGCGACTCAGCATATGACAATTTTTGCGCCATGCCCTATACAGATACTATGGACACGTAAACCATGCCTGTGGGTGTAGTCTGTGAGAAAGTGTCCTATGGTGTAGGAGCAGTAGTAGTGGACCCTCTCTTCTCATCTACCTCAGCCTAACGGGGCCTCTTCTCTGTAGCAGCAGCAGTGGTTGTGGTGGGTAGAACCTCCAGCAGTGGCACTAGGCCAACATCTCTAGCATGGGAGCATGTTGGTGCAGTGCTCGTCGTAGTGTAACCAGGTTCTCCTCAGCCTTGATCAGGTTTGCATCCAATGTTGGTGCAGTGCTCTCCATCCTCGATTCTAGACAGAGTCTGTAGATCAAGCATGGAAAAGGGATGGAAGTGGAACTCTTCAGGGCGACCTCATGGATCTGCTCAATGATGAGGTGGGCCTAATGATCTATCTTATAGCCAGCCAAGATGCTGGCAACTAGCATTGCACGCTTCGACGAAAGTATTATCAAGTCCCTGGTCTGTCCTACTCTATAGTTGAACTCATCTGTGGATCTGGGGTAGGGAACTAGGGCCCAAATAACATCCAGCAAATGGTGGTCTCCGAGAAATCTACCTGCCGGCCCCTTACTCTGCTCTGCGTCAGTCTAGGATAAGCGAGGGACTTTCTTCCCTTGGGAAGAGTGCTCTGAATGGTGGCTGCATAGGATGCATAGAAGCCTCTTACCATGGTCGAGAGTACCTCTTAAGTGATTTGGTCATCCATTGGAGTCGTTATCTAATCATAGTATCCTGGAGATTAGGGACACTGCCTAATCTAGCTGAGATAACTTGGGGCTCCTCATAAATAGAGCGGGCTTGCTTGCCTCGCTCTATAGTCTGCACATCCTCCGTATAGATGTCCCGCACACCCCCGACACACCACCAACTAGTAAGAGCATTCAGTGGAGATAGTGATGCCCACGGTGTGGTAGAGGACTCTGTCTCCAACTCGTCGTCGAAGCCTGACTCTAAGCTGGACTCCTCTCTGGACAAAGTCATTTGAACAGAGGTGCTCTTGTCATGGTCTCCCTCTTCTGCCTGGCTCTGGCAGCAGCCCTTGTTTGTGGTCTGTCAGCCTTCGGTTCAAGTCAAATATTGAGCTCCTCTAGTGATCCACTCGGTGTGGGGGTCTGCTCATCCCCGAGGGCTCATCTATGAGCCTCCTTTGCATGGCCTTAATTTCCTCACATCTAGCTTTTGAGGCTATAGAATCTGAAATATAGGCATTTACGCACCTTGGTTAGCCTAATAGATCATAAAATGAAATGCAAAAACATATCTAAGTCAGTTACAGAAGGGCCTACGAAAGCACCTCTATGAGCCGTAGAAGGCTTTCATAAAATAGTGTTCACAAATTTTTGTTTACTGAATGATATCTATGGGACCAAGTATGACTCGTAGATGGTTCTACAAGTCGTAAACTGAGTCATAGATAATTCAAGTGACTGATTTAATTTCAGGCAAGGATCTACTAAACCTTCCCATGAGTCGCAAAGTGATCTATGACTCATAGAAGGTCTCATATGATGGGTACTAAAAAAATTTAGGTTTCTAGAATCTTATACGAAGGGCAATTACGACTTATGGAATGTTCCAGAGGTTGTAAAAAACCCTCATAGGGAAGAGAACTCAGGACTGAGTTTCTAAGTCCATCAACATGGACCCCATATGACTTTTTTGACCTATTCTACCAGCATCATAGCAATACGTACACACCCACAAGATTCATAACACCACAACCAACACCCCAACATGATGATTAGCACATATACCCCATCAAAAATGATTAAACATATTTTCCCAACCCTTTCGACCCCATATGAATGAATTAACAATAAAAACACGGGCCCATACCATCACACACTGAATATCAAACATATAATCAATTCAATTCAAATGGTGAGTGATTACATAGGCGTCAAAACACATCATTCAAACAAAGGCAACTAAACCAAATTTCGATCCTAAACACATGTTTCAAGAACAAGCAACCACAACTTAATCAACAATCATATAAATTTGCACATATGATTTCGTGTCTAAATCAACCATACCCAACAAAAATATTCAGCCTAATCATACAAAAATTGGTAAATCAATGGTGTTTAGAGAACTGAAAACTTACCAAATTGAGTAATTAAATTGTAGAAATTGAAGGAGATGAGTAGACACTAAGAACCCTAGGTTACCAGAAAGGTTCGCTGAAAAATGGTAGTGACATTGTCGTCAGTGGTCAGAAAGATTAGGGGTGGAGGTTGACCAGGTAGATTTCGTAAATTGGGGCTCAAATGGGGTCAAAGTAATTTAACCCCAATATTTATAGTTTGATCGGGTTAATTAAAACTGATGGGCCTGGACTCTATGAGACCCCAATTATGAGTCGTAAAGTGTTTCACAGCCCGTTAATCGTGATTTTGTAGAACATCTAAATCCTAATTTTAAGGACTGGATTTCCCAAACCTGTCTATGAGTAGTAGAATGAAGTATGACTCGTAGAGTAGGTCGTATAGACCTCAAAACTTGGTCAAAAATTTAGAAAACTTTCCTGGGATGAGCCCCATTCATGACCCATAGTTATATCTACGGATCGTAAAGTTGGCTCGTGGAGTGGAGTGCACATTTTTTTACTCCCTAAAAGTATCGACGAGATGGTGTATGGGTCGTAGAGTAATTTATGGCCGGTAGAACCAGTCGTTGAGGCACTTCCTGATGCCTTTTTCAGTTATGAATGGCTGACTTTGCCATGTACTTGCATATTCTTCACATCACACATTGTTACCCTATATGCAACCCACCTAATGTCCAAACTTACAACCAAAATATAAGAAAATAAACTACCTATAAGTCTAAAAGCTTTAAACAAAGCTACAACTACAATTATTATATCAAAAACCTTGGGTTGCCTCCTAAGTAGCGCTTCATTAATTGCACGACTTGGATAACTTGGTTACTCAGACTTCACCAAGTGACCCAACTTCATTCTTCAAATCATCTGGCCTCCTCATAAACTGATAGATATTGAAGACAACTTCTTCATTGTTCAATCTAAACCTGAGTTGACCAGCTTTCATATCCACCACTGCTTACCAGTGGCTAGGAATGGTCTTCCCAAGATGATTGGAATATCGAAGTTGACTTTACAATCTAGGATCATAAAGTCTATGGGGAATATGAACTTTTCAATGTTAACAGGCATATCATATAGTATTCCCATAGGCTTCTTCAACGTGTGGTCAGCCATTAACTACTACATGTTCGTTGGAGTAGGGGCTTCCAGTCCTAGCTTCTTGAAGATCACAAGGGGCATTAGATTAATATTGGCACCAAGATCACATAATTCTTTTGTGAACTCCACATCTCCAATGGTTCAGGGGATGGTAAAAGCATCGGGATCTTTTCTCTTTTGGACCAAGGGCCTCAAAAAATTTGCACTGCAATATTGAAGCTTTTGGGAGAGCTCTTGACTCACGGTGTGCTTCTTTGTAACCAAGTACTTCATGTACTTAACATACCCCAACATCTTCTCCAATTCCTCAATGAGAGGGATATTGACAGAGAGTTGTTTCAGCATAAAGAGAAAGTGCTTGAACTTGCCTTTCTCCTCCCTCTTTTTAATTCTTTGAGGGAAAAGAGGAGGAGGCCTAGGAATGTTCTTCAACTTCTGTGGTGCATCTGCAGCTTCACTTACCCCATCCTTGCCATGATCATCTCTAGTATCCATATCCTTGACCGCAACTGTCTCCTCTTGAACATCATCTTCATCAACTGGCATAGGAAGATCAATGGTGCTTTGGCCCTCATGATTAGTAACCGTCATGCACTGCCCTTCATTCTTAGGATTTTGAACTGTGTTGCTAGATAGTTTACCCCTCTGATGCTGATTAACTTGAGTTGACACTTGACCGAACTATTGCTCAAGCTGTTTGATGGAAATAGAATGAGACTCAATTTTTTTTATTTATACTAGAGATCTCAGATTTCATCCCCCTCAAAGTCTCATCTTGTGTCTCATCTTTCATCAAGAAATGATCAACCATCTCTTCAACCCTTGAGCTACTCGCACTTGTGTCGCAGTTGTGTGGTGGAACATAAAGAACATTTTTGTAACCATCTTTGTGGCCTCAATCTGTTTCTCTATCTTGGCCTCCATTCCTGTCATAGTACCATCCACAGTTGTCTCTGAAAGCTCCATCTTGATTGATGTTTCGACCTCGGTTTCCTTGACCTTGGTGCCAATAATCCTGATTGGACCTTTGGGCGTTGGTCCAAAAATACCCTATCACATTAGCAATAAGACAAGTGTTCTCCTCATAGTAGGGATCATCATACATGGGTGTGCGTTGAGGCTGATGAGCAACTGCATTGACTTATTCCTGATTCTGCTTCATCATCACCTCCATGTCTGTACAGATTTGGGCAAGCTCTTGCATAATCTCTTTATTTATCGTAGCTTGCTCTGAACCAATACTAACAATGCACGAACTATTGATAGATGCTCTGCCTCTTTGCCCCTATGCATGATTTATCTTGACCACTCTCTCCATCCTTTTAGTAATCCTTGCAAATGGTTGATCTAAGAACATGCCCCCCATAATTGTATCAACACAAGCTTGACTATTTTCATCAAGGGCACGGTAGAAGATCTCTACCAAGGCATCATCAATAATTTTGTGGTCCGGGACATTCCTCAAGCACTTAATAAACTACTCCCAAATAGTACTGATCAAGTCACTAGGAAGTTGCTCAAACTTATTGACCTGATCTTTCAACTTGAGCTTCTTCGATTTCGATAAGTACCTCTCCAAAAAGGCCTTCTACAGTTTAGCTCAACTGGTGATCGAACTCTGTGGGAGCTCAGATAGCCATAGTTCTGCATCACCTGTCAGAGATAATGGGAAGACACGAAGTCCTACAGCATCCATGGACAGATTCTATGTTCCCATTACACTCTAGCAGAAAAATGTGAAAGGACCCCAAAAAGTGCCCGAAAATGTGCATTAGAAGTGCCAAGAATCATAATTTTGATATATCTCAAAATTCATGTGCAACATCAATAATCCAACTTCATATTCTTGATTGGGGGCGGTCAAATTAATGGAAAAATAGGTCTAACCCTAATTTTAAAGCAAACGAATAACCATTTAAATTTCCCAAAAATCAATTTCCAGATAGCTCTCCTCGCCCCTAGCGCGATGCTCCAAGGGCGTACCATAGTGTATAAGTTGCCTCCACGGCGGTCCGTATCACTGACCAAATGCGAACTTGTATATTTTGTTGCCAGTGATTTTATCTCGGTCCAAGGTTTTTGGGACTTGGGCCTAAGTCCTGCCATGCGTGAAAATACCTATACTTAGCCATATTTCACCCTCATATCATACTAAGCATTCCCCAATACTCACTCAAACACTTAGATAAATATTTCATCCTAAATTCAAGTCCCAAAACTCAATCCAGATCTTAAGGTTTTTATTCAAGCCTCTATTTTTAATCTTCTTCAAGGATTCTTCAAAGTCAAGGTATGTGGGTTTCAACCATTGGTTCCTTTCACCCATGGTGCCCAAGCTTCCTTTTTACCTAAAATACATGTTACTAAGTTGATTTTACATATGGATTTTTTATTATGAATTTGACTATGGACTATGTTGGGGTTTTGTAAAAGTGTGACTATTTTGGCATCTTTTGAGCTATGAATCTTTGATTTATCTTGAGATTTGATGAAAGGTTTGATGCATATTGTATGATGATGTTACGAAGTATTACTTGGTGGGATGATTTACTTCTAGATTCCTTGCATGATTTCACTCTTTAATTGCATGGTTTTATACTAGCATTACACACCCACCAAGTGTTTGATAAAATGTTTGATTTAGGGTTCTTGAGCTATTGATGATCTATTGCATGACCTATGACTTGTATGACTTTATGATGATGAAAGGATGGCATAAATGTGTTAATTTCATGAAAAGTATCTATAGTGCTAGAAGTTGATCAATTGCCTCGTTCGGGGGGTAGTAGGCCCGAACTACCTTGTTGGGAGTATGTACCTCAATTGCCTCGATTGGGAGGTAGTAGTCCCGTGCAACCTTGTTGGGGGGTTTGTACCTCAATTGCCTCGCTCGGAAGGTAGTACGCCCATGCTACCTTGTTGGGGGGCATGTACCTCAATTCCCTCGCTCGGGAGGTAGTAGGCCCGTGCAACCATGTTGGGGTATTTGTACCTCAATTGCCTTGCTTAGGAGGTAGTAGGCCCGTGCAACCATGTTGAGGAGTTTGTACCACAATTGCCTCTCCAAGGAGGTGGTAGGCCTTGGTTACTATTGATGGTCTCTTCTTATACATGTAATATGTTCTATATACAAGCATATTTACCTCAAGCATCACTCATGCATGTCATACTGTTATATGTTTATCTATTGCCTACTTGTGCATTTTGACTATGTTGTCTATATATTATTACATTGCATCCTACATACTTAGTACATTCAAACGTACTAATGCATACTTTATGCCTACATGATGTAACCATGTAGGAACTGGAGCTCCACTTGATCATCCTCCATCTCCACGTGGCTAGTACTACTTCTCTACAAAGCAAGTGGTGAGTCCTCAACTTCAGGGACAATGACTTGATCTTATGCTATATATAAACACTATATTTCCTATTTATTGTCTGCTTGACAATGAGGGTGAGCCCAGTATCTTGTCTTGGCCCCCGCTAAGTTCTATGTTTAGAGTTGTTGTTGGACAAGATATGTATTGATGTTATGAGCCTTAACTCTCGTTACTCTATGATGTTTTATGCTATGAAAGATGTCCCTTAGCCCCGGTTATCCCTATTTCTATCTCTTATGGTTATTTTATTGCTTCCGCGATCAAGGATGTGTAATGATATGTTAAGAGGCTTGCTTGGGGTCCCTTCGGGTTCCCCATGTGTCAGTCACGTCTAGACCCTAGGCTTGGGTCGTGACAAAATGCAACGTTGTGTAGATGGCTATGAGAATCCTCCGATGATAGTCCCGTAAACAACCCACAGTTTTGCAGCATCTAAAGTAACCCACTCGAAACCATGAACTTTGTGTCAGCCGGTTGTGGTAGCGACACAATAGCTCTAGTCACCTTCATAGCCATAGGATTTAGCCAATATTGATTCCACTGATAAGCATTGGCATTGAAATCCTGTGGCTGTTGAGCAATATCCTTAAGAGGAGGTGGTTTTCATTGTCGACATTCTCATTCTCATTCCTGTTCAGAGTTGCATTTTCTGCGTGTTGGCATTATCTTAAGTCATTCTTCTCAATGTTCTCTGGATCTCTTATTCAAACGGAGTTAGGAGTTTGCCTCGACTTCGCGTGTTGGGCAAACACTACACTTACACCCAGAAAGAAACAAAAATAACAAAAAAAAAATGTAAAATGAGATACATAAGAATTAATTCCCAAATCACTTGAATTAAACAAGTCTAGCCATATTCCCCGGCAACTGTGCCAAAATCTTGATGCCACCCAAGCTACACATCTTTTTTTAGGATAAAGTGGTCTTTGTCAAGAAATAGAACTTAACCAAGGTTAGGTTCGAACCCAAGGGAATATGGTAGAGTTAGAAGAATCTAATTATGCAATTTTGGTCCCTAAAGGCGGGGTTTTGATAATAACTAATGAAAGTAATGCTAAACTAAAATAAGTGTTTAAATGATATGGAGGAAACTAGGGTATTGCATTCCCCATGATTCCCTAACTCAGTATCACCGAATAACCTAATTCTTTTCTAGCGTGTAGCATGAAGGACGGTAAATTAAGTTCACCAAACCCTTTGGCCCAAGCGAGAGGCAAATTTCACTACATGACTTAGTCCATCTTCGCAGTGTGACATTACTAACCGTTACCTATTATCCCAGTACAATCTCCCCTTGGCCCAGTTCGGTTGATTAGATGAGAAAACATCAATCGAATCCTATTAATTAATCTCCTTTACTATTCATTACTACCGTGGTCAATTCAGTAACACTAGGAGGGTTCTAATATTGGCCACCACTAGAAAACATGCAAAACAAAGAGAGTTAATTAATACATGCATGCACACTTTTCAAGAATTCATGGTTCCCACAACCCTAGTTGTGAATTTAGCTACTCATGATTTGTGTAGATGCAAGACTTATGAATTTGAATAACATAATAGAGCAGTTACACAATTGAATTAAGCACAAGTAACCCCAAACTTCAATGAGAATTGCAAGATTGTAATTAGAATATGAATCAAAGTATACAAGTGTTTCTCAAAACTCTCCAATATTTTTCTCTACTCTATCTCACTATTTTTCTGCTAACTATTCGAACTCTCTAGGAAAAATAACCTAAAAACCTATTTATAATATTTAAAATACAAGTCCTAAACAAAATAGTAATGCACACTGTAGAGATGGGCCAAGTCATATAGTGAAATTCACCTCTCACATTTGACGAAAGCGCTTGGTGAACATAACTTACCGTTCTGCGTGTTATACACTAGAAAAGAATTAGGTTTTCTACTGATACTGAGTTAGGGAATCATGGGAAACACAATACCCTAGTTTCTCTCCATATTGACTAATCTCTTCTTATAGTTAGTTTAGTTATATTCTTCACTAATTATTGCAAACCCCCCTTTTTGGGCAAGTACGTTGGTTAACCATTCAAATTGCGATTGGTGAATTTTTTTGAGTCTACATATTCCCTATAGGTTCGACCCTAACCTTTGTTAGGTGCTATTTCTTGACAGCAACTGCTTTATCCTCTAAAAAGGAGGTGTATCTTGGGCGACATCAAGATTTTGGCACCGTTGCCAAGGAATACAGCTACACTTAGTGAATTCATAAGTAATTCGGGTGTTAATCCATAGTTCACTTATCTTACTTTTGTTTGTTTTTTATTCTTATTAAGGGTGTAAGTGTAGTGTATGCCTAACACTCAGAGTCAAGGCAATTCCTTAACTCTATTTGACCCAGAGATCCACAGAACGTTGAGAAGAATGGCCCAAGACTATAACACCCCACATCTTATATGTACTATTCCTATGCAAATGGAACATGATATAGTTTGGCCAAATCAACACCCATTTTTAAAAAGCGTTTGAGTTTCAAATTAGAGGACTATGTGTACGTCTAACGTTTAAGAAGAGTGAGTGTATATATGTTTTAAGTCAAATTGAGGTGATCGTGGCCTTAAATGAAGTGAGAGAAGTAAGGTGTTTGTAGGACTTAGGAAGCTAGTAGGTGACTCACCTATGTACTAAGCTTAACTAGGCTAAGTAGACGGAGAAGAGGCCCGATACCAAATCTGTCCAAGTCTGATAATGAATAAAGTCCGTGTTAAGGGTGTAATTTTAGCCCGTGTTTTAGCATCATAAATGGACAACATTTTCATCCCAAGATGAATAAAAAGGGCCCAAGTACATTAACAATTCACTTGGTGATTTGGGCCAAAATAAAGTGAAGGAAAAAAGAGAAAAGTGGGCCGCCAAGGCCCAAAAAATTAAGACCCATTTAGGCCCAAGTGAAAAGGCCAAGTTGGTGCATCACCACCTTGATAAAATAAGGCTTAAAATACAAGAGTAAGTCAACCCAAATTGTCCCTTTAAAATGGATTAAAATTAGCTCCTTATGTCATTTAACTTGGACAAGAAAATCTGATTTTGGGAGGAAACTAGGGTATTGCATTCCCCATGATTCCCTAACTCAGTATCACCGAATAACCTAATTCTTTTCTAGCGTGTAGCATGAAGGACGGTAAATTAAGTTCACCAAACCCTTTGGCCCAAGCAGAAGCCTTACTAGGGTTCTTAAAGAAGCTCTCAACCTTGAAGGTAAAGTTAAGTAAAAGATACTTGTATATTTAGTATGGTTTCTTCGTGAAAAATAAGAGACTAGGCTGGTTATACTTGTGCTGAAATTTTGGACAACATGTGTTCCAAAGATTTTTGTACACTTTTCTTGTTTATTTGGGAGCTTTACTCTTCTTGGATGGATTGATTATGAAGGGAGGTTGTTGTTCTTAATGAGTTTTATTTATGTAATGATGTAGAAATATCGCTGCATTATTTTGTTCTACATAAACAATCGAGTTTTAGTGTGTTATCCTAAAGGTGTTGTTAGTAGAAATTGCGAGTTGATTGATTAAGGACTATTGTCTCATGTCCTCCACCTATTTTGAGAACTATTTTTGGATTGTTATTATGTGTAAGTATTGTGAGAACAGTTTGGTTGAAGTTGGTACAGGTTTAGAATTATTGACGACAAAATGTAGCGAAGGGATGTAATGTGATGTTGCCTACTTGTATTGTGTGTATAATTTTTATGTATTGTGCTTTATGGGCTGTTGTGAGACTATTATGGCACTAAAACAAGTTGCACATGATATGTATATGAGAATGTGTATTAGAAAATACAATTAGAGGCGGAAAGGTTAAAAGAATACGCTTGGACTGATAATTACACGCTTGCTGCCCATGTGTTGTTTTTTTATGAGATTGGGCTACCAAGATGTGTTTATTAGCTGTTGATACTAGTTTTATCACCTACTATATTGTAGATAAGTATTTGGGGGAAAATGAGGTTACTTCGAGGTAATAACGATGTCGTACAACAAGGTATGTAAGGGTACTCGATTTTGTATTACTTTGCATGAAATTTAGATTCTTCCTTGGCACATAAAAACACTTACCAACTCTGACATACCTAATAACCGTGTCTCCACTCTATCATATGCTCCCATACATAGTCATTGCAAATCTGCATACATACTTGGGTATCAAGATACATGAGTTTTTTTGCTAAACAAAGTTCATGAATTGTTTCATCTCCTATGCATTTCATTATGTGTAACCATCTCCTTTCATTATGGTATTGTCTTGTATGGTCATTTACATGTCACAGGTCCTGCAGCTCCAATATTATGACCACCAAAAGAATCATCTTAAAAGTAAACAACAGATAAAGTAAGTTTCTTATTGATGGGTGGTAGCCCAGGGGTGGAAGAATCACCTAGCATGGGTCGATCCCATTACGAGGGGTATCCCAGGGGTGAAAGGAAAGCCTAGCATGGGTCGATCCTGATATTGATTTACCATTGATTAACTGGTCATTTGTATTATATGTTGTGCACAAATTATATAGTAAATAAAGGTAAAGTAATAAAAAGGACATAAAGTACATGACTCCACAATATGACTAAAGGTGGTCTATTATCCTTACAATAGTGCATGATTTCATTTGAGTTCTTACTTTATATATAGTATTCCTTGCCTTATATATTCAGGACATTATCTTATACTAACGTCCCTTATGGGGGACCTGCATTTCATGTTGCAGGTATAGATGCTAGTAGATCTTCGAAATAGGAGTACAGGATATACAGTTGTTGTTACTAAGCTTCAGGTTGTTTCGGGGCTTTGTGTGTCTAGATCTTATATTTTTGTATTGTATAGTTAGTCATGAGGCGAGGCCTGTCCTGACCTTTATCTGATATTGTTCCTTATCTAGAGGCTTTGTCGACTATGTAAATTAAAGTGTTGTCATGACTCGTACTTTAGACATTATGGCTCCAACGGCCTAGTCATATGCATTTCCTTTGTGTTATTATTATTGTCTATCTTCTTGAATGCAGGATGAATATGGAAACCCCTTATAATGTTCATAGCAAGTGCATGGTTATATGTTGTTCTTGTTGCCGATAATTGGTTCTCCTGAGCCTTATCGGCAACGAGTGCTAGTCCGCCTTAATGGAATTTGGGGCGTGACAAAAGTGGTACCAGAGTGGGTTGCCCTAGGGAGTCTACAAAGCTATGTCTATGTAGAGTCTTGTTTATGAATGTGTTGTGCACCACATTTATAAGAAGGAGGCTATGAGGCATTTAGGAGTTGTCACTTTCTTTTTATTCTTTAGATCGTGCCATAAAGCCAAGTGTAATAGATAGATTGTGTCTAACCTCTAAATTGTTTTGTACAGCAAGTATGCCTGAAACCAGGAGAAACAAAGGCAAAGGCAAGGAAGTAGAAGTGGTAGTTGGTATACCCAGTCGGGTGAGACAATGAAATGAGACTCAAGATGAGTCTCTGTTGCAGACATCTTGAACTCCTCCAGCTCCTGATGAACCAAGAAGTAGTGAAATTCCCCCAGAACCACCTACCAATGCTACCATGCAAGATCTGAGATATCCAATCAAGCTATTAACTCGTATAGTTACTGGCCAAGGTCAAAGACAAGAAGGACCAGTTATAGGTGCAGGTGGTGCGAATAGAGCAGCTAGCACGAGGATAAGTGACTTCCTTAATTTGGACCCTCCATCCTTCACCAGGTCGGATTATAATGAATATCCACAAGATTTTATTAATCAGATCAACGCACTTTAGACGTTATGCATGTGAGTGGTACAGAAGCTATTGAGTTAGTAGTATACAGATTGAAGGGTGTGGTTATATTGTGGTATGAAGCTTGCAAGCAATCCAAGGATATAGATGCACCTTTAACTACCTGGAAGGAGTTCAAAGAGGCATTTCTTGACCATTACTTGCCATTAGAGATCCGAGAGACCCGTGCCAATCAATTCTTGAATCTCCACCAAGGGATTATGAGTGTGAGGGAGTATAGCCTTCAATTTAATTCCCTGGACACAAGAGTTAGAACGGGGGCAGTCCAAGAGGGCCAGATCTATGGGGCAGTTTATGTCATCCCAAGTTGATCTTAGGCCTCGATTTGCTAATAGACCACCTAGACCATCATTCTACTACTCTGCAACTAGTGCTCCACCACAACTTGAAGGGTCTAGAAGTAATCAGTTTGGTCAAAGAAGTATGGGATAAGGGGCACCGGACAATGGGATATTTGTAAGCCAGCAAATTACTCCTAGGGAGCCTTTCAAACAATGTGTGAGAAGTCACTTAGGTACATGTCATGTTGGGACAGATGTTTGTTATTGGTGTGGTGCGCCAGGGCATATGATGAGAGAATGTCCGAGGAGACGTATGGGTGATATAGCACAATCTATTGGGTCAGTTGTTGCATCATCATCATCAGTTCCTCTATTAGGTAAGGGTCAGCAAACACCTACAGGTCGTGGTAGAGGTGTTAGAGGGGCAGCTAGCTCTAGCGGAGTCCAGAATCACACTTATGCTCTGGGGAGTCGGGAAAATTTGGAAGCTTCACCCGATGTGGTCACAGGTACATTGTCCATCTTTTCACATAATGTATATGCATTAATTGACCCTAGTTCTACACGATCATACATTACCCCACTAGTTGCTAGGAAGCTTAAGAGAACACCCAAACTATTGAACAAACCATCTGAAGTGTCTACACCAATCGATGAATCTATTATGGCTAGAAGGGTTTACTATGACTGTGTAGTAACTATTTGTAACCGTGACACATTGGCTGACCTTATTGAGCTAGAAATGGTGGAATTCGATGTTATAATGGGTATGGATTGGTTAGCTTCTTACTATGCCACCATGGATTACCGAACTAAGAGAGTTTACTTCCACTTTCCAAATGAGGCAGTTCTAGAATGGGAAGGCAATGTTAGGGCACCAAAGGATATCTCTTATTTTAAGTCAAGGAAGATGATTTCTAAGGGATATATATGTCATTTAGTTAGAGTGAGGGATGTGGAGGCAGAATCACCAACTCTTCAATCAGTTCCAGTAGTGAATGAATTTGTTGATGTGTTCCCTAAAATCTTCTAGGTTTACCTCCAGAACGAGAAGTAGATTTTGGTATTGACTTATTTCTAGGAATTCAACCTATTTCCATCCCTCCATATAGACTGGCCCCAACAGAATTACGTGAATGTTAGAACCTGTATGTCTTTCATTGGATCAATTAGGAAAAGTTTGGGACCAAAAGTGGAATTATTGGAAGTTAGAAAACTATGAAGCATTAAGATGGTGCCCACATAAATTTGTGTTAATTTTTAATTGGAACAAGTATAGTGTGGGACATGTACACTTGGCGAGTCTTGCTTTTATATATGTAAGATTATCATTTCATTTCCCTTATCCTTAACACTTAGAGAAATAAGAAGAAAAGTTGGAAACTCTTCAAGAGAGTCTCGGCCAAGCACAAGGAAAAAGGAAAAATTTTTCTAGCCTTTCCAAAAACTATTTGTTGATACAAATCTACTATATTGAGGCCCCTAAGTAGCGTGGAAATATTGAGGTCCCAAAGTAGCGTGGAAGTGTTGTTGGAGCAATTAACCATCTATTTTCTCACCTTTGGAAACCCTAGCCAATTTGTGGAGTTGAAGTGGAAAGGTAAGATTTGATCTTGTCTTATGTGTTATTAAGGTTGTAAGCATGATGTAGTATGTTAAAATGAAGGAAAATCATGAAATATGGAATGTTGAAAGTGAGTTGTGTGTGAAGATATTTGGGGTTTTGTGAGTATGTATGGGTTGTGTAGTGTTGTGTTGTGTTGGAACTTTGAATTGATGCCTAATTAGTATATTATGATCATTGTAGATTGAAGGAATGATTGAGAATCATCTATATGTGTATGTGGTGTGCTAGTCGAAATTACGAATATTGTTAAATGATGCAAGGGAGCTATTCTTGTTATATTGCCTTTCGAATTGATTATTGATGTTGCTAGGGTGTTGTTGTTGTTGTTGTTGTTGTTTAATTGGGCTGAGTTGAATTCTCGGGGTGGCCTATGTTTCCGGGGAAATGCTACCCAAATTTCGGTAGAATTAGGGGCAAAATAGGAATTTAATGCCCAAAAAGTCTTTAGCTAATTGTTTAGCACTTTATGACTTGTTTGTAGACCTTGGGCAGTCCAAAGCATAAATTGGATTTAGCTTGCGTTTGGGTTATATTGGAGAGCGTTTGAGGTATGTAAAGCAACCTTTCATGACAAGGTTTTATGCATATGACTACTCACTACTCCGCTCGTGCCTACTATTATATCGTTCGCCGGTTCCCCAGTCGATTGGTTTTCGTGCGCATTATGATATACTCCGGTGTTATGCTGTGTTTGGGTGAGTGCAGGGACGACAATACGTAACGCCTGACTCACTTGGGTTTTCTACTATGTTTGGGTGAGTACAGGGACGGCAATACGTAATGCTTGGCTCACTTATGCTATTTCTGTGTTGTGATATATGACGGAGATTCGGAGATTTAAGACTTTCTGGTATTATGTTGCGTTATGGCGCCATTGACGGGCGGGCGACCATATTTCCTGTGTCCTATGCATAATTTGTATTTTGAAAGTAAACATGTTAATATTTTTGAATATGCATTTGCCTTCCATACCTTTGTTACGATTATTACTCAGATTTAAATTCTGTACATTCTGTTTTGCATACTCAGTACGTATTTTGTATTGACCCCCTTCTTCGGGGGCTGCATTTCATGCCCGCAGGTACCGACGTACAGTTTGGTGACCCACCAGCTTAGGACATCCTTCGACTGTTTAGAGTACACCCCCTATTTCGGTGCCCACTTTTGGTATATCCTCATTCATTGCTTTGTATATATTTATTCGAGGGTATAATGAGGCCCTGTCTTGTCCTATGATTCTGTCAGTATGTTTAGAGGTTTGTGGGTATATAGGTGTGGGTTGTGCCCAGTCCATTTGATGAGACTTGCATGATGTGTATGTTGGGCGGCTTTACACGGCATGGCGGCCTTGTCGGCCCGTATATGTATATATGTTGTACTGTTGACTCTATATGGTCTCTGTTGGTATCTTCTGATGTGCAGGGTTATTTTGGGATAGTTCGTAAAACAAAGGAAACTCTGCCAAATTTTTTTAAAATATACGTCATCTGTTTGCAACTCGGCTTTGTGGTTGTGTTTGGGTGCCTAATACGGGCACTAGTCACGGCTCACGGGGTTGAGTCGTGACAGTGAATTAAAGGAGCAGTTAAAAGACTTATTGGAGAAAGGTTTTATAAGACCTAGTATGTCCCATTGGGGTGCACCAGTGTTATTTGTACGTAAAAAGGATGGCACCTTGAGAATGTGTATCGACTACCAGAAATTGAATAGGGTGACAATTAAGAACAAATCCCCCCTCCCTAGGATTGATGATTTATTCGATCAGTTACAGGGTGCCAAATGATTTTTAAAAAATGATTTGAGATCAAGTTATCACCAAGTGAGAGTAAAGGAGAAAGATATACCCAAGACAGCTTTCAAGACACACTATGGTCACTTTGAATTTCTTGTTATATCATTTGGGCTAATGAATGCACCGGCAGTTTTTACAGACTTGATGAACAAGGTATTCAAGTCATTCTTGGATGTGTTCGTGATAGTATTTATAGATGATATTTTGGTATATTCAAGATTAGAAGAGGACCATACAAATCACTTACGACAGGTGTTACATGTTCTTCGTAATCGACAATTGTATGCCAAGTTTTCTAAATGTGAATTTTGGCTAAAATCAGTTGCATTCTTGGGTTATATTGTGTCCATTGAGGGACGACAGGTATTACAAGTTCTTCGTGATTGACAGTTATATGCCAAGTTTTCTAAATGTGAATTTTGGTTAAAATCAGTGGCATTCTTGGGTCATATTGTCTCCAATGAGGGAATAATGGATGATTCACACAAGATAGAGGCAATGAAAGATTGGCCAAGGCCAGCAACACCTATGGAAGTTCAGAGCTTCCTAGGCTTGGCAAGTTATTACAGAAGGTTTATCGAAGGTTTTTCTTCTAAATCTGCACCTCTAACAAAGTTGACACATAAAGAAATCAAGTTCCAATGGAATGATGCATGTGAAAGGACCTTCCAAGAGCTTAAAAATAAGCTAACCTGAAAAATAAGCTAACTTCAGCACCTGTGCTAGTACTTCTAGAAGGCAATGAGGGGTATGTAGTGTATTGCGATACTTCAGGAGTTGGCTTAGGGTGTGTACTAACATAGCATGGTAGGTTAATTGCTTATGCCTCTAGACAACTATGACCGCATGAGAAAAACTACCCAACACATGATCTTGAACTAGCAGTAGTTGTGTTTGCTTTGAAAATATGATGTCACTATTTGTATGGGGTTCACATTGATTTATATACTAATCATAAGAGTTTGCAGTACATTTTTAAGCAGAAAGACCTAAATTTAAGGTAGCAAAGATGGCTAGAGCTAATAAAGGATTATGATGTTGATATAGTGTACCATCCGGGGAAAGCAAATGTGCTAGCTGATGCTCTCAGTCATAAGGCAATCATGAATATTAGTGACCAGACCATGAGAAATCAAGGAACGGTTGAAGATCTACGTCAACTAGCCAATTTGGGAGTTTGCCTTCTTGAAACTCCAAAAGAAGGGGTTGTTGTGCATAATGCTGCGGAGTCTTCATTGATAATGGTGGTGAAATAAAAACAGTTCGAGGATCCTTTTCTACAACGACTTAAGGAAAAGGTGAGTCAGGCTACGATGAAAGGCTTTGAACTTATACAAAATGGAGTACTTTATTACCAAAATAGATTATGTGTACCTAATATCAATGGACTAAGAAGGAGAATAATGGAAGAATCCCATCATTCAAGATATTTTATCCATCCAGGATCAACTAAGATGTATCATGATCTAAAGAGAATATTTTGGTGGGCAGGCATGAAAAAGGACCTTGCAGAATTTCTTGCACAACATCCAAATTGCCAGCAAGTCAAAGTAGAGCACCAAAAGCCGAGAGGTTATATACAATGTATAGAGCTTCCAACATGTAAATGGGATATGATAATATGGATTTTCTTACTGGGTTGCCTCGCTCATTTCAAATGTTTGACTCCATATGGGTAATAGTTGATCGACTCACAAAGTCAGCATACTTCTTGCCAGTTAAGAGTGGTTATATAGCTTAAGAGTATGTAAAGTTATACATCAAAGAGATAATCAGACTACATGGGGTCCCATCCATTATATCTGATCGGGGAGCTCAATTCACCACAAAGTTTTGGAAGTCCTTCCAAAGGAGTTTAGGGACACAGGTGAATTTGAGTACAGCTTTTCACCTTCAAACAGATAGTCAAATAGAATGCCCTATTCAAACAGTTGAAGATATATTGCAGGCTTGTGCATTGGACTTAATAAACCGATATTCAAAATCATTCCATTCAGGATCTTTTAATCTGTCAATATTCAAGCATCAACATAGCACCTTATGAAGCTTTATATGGAAGGAAATCTAGGTCGCCAATTGGATGGTTTGAAGTAGGTGAAACCACCTTGCTTGGACCAAATCTAGCACAACAAGCCATGGAAAAAGTTAAGGTAATACAACAGCGGCTAGAAATAAGCCAAAGTCATGACAAATCATATGTAGATGCTGGGAGGAGAGAACTGGAATTCTCAGTAGGAGATTGGGTATTCTTAAAGGTGTCCCCAATGAAAGGTATTATGAGATTTGGTAAGAAGGGAAAACAGAGCTTGCATTACATTGGTCCATATAAAACTATTAAGACGTTCGGGCAGGTTGCATATAAATTAGAGCTACCCCAAGAGTTTTCAATGGTTCATCCAATTTTCCATGTGTCAATGCTTCGAAAATGCATAGGTGACCCTCCCGTATCACTCCTATTGGAGATTTGCAAGTTACAGAAGATCTCACCTATGAAGAGGTACCTATTGCTATTCCAGATCGTCAAGTTAAAAAGTTAAAGAATAAAGAAATAGCTTCAGTAAAGGTACTTTGGAGGAACCAGCAAGCTGAAGAGATAATATGGGAGGCGAAGGAAGCAACGAGATCTAAGTACCCTTACTTATTTGAAGCTAAAGAGGAAGTGCAACATGCAAAGTTGGGGCATTAATAGGTACGTGTGTTTGCATACTTGTTGTGTTGTCAAATGTTTGTTCAAGTACATGTTTGAACTTGGTTAAGCTATCCAATTATGCTAACATTCGAGGACGAATGTTCCTGGGGGCAGATGTCACACCCCACATCTTACATGTACTACTCCTTTGCAATGAAACATGATATAGCTTGGTCAAATCAGCACCCATTTTTAAAAATTGCTTGAGTTTCAGATTAGAGGACTATGTGTACGTCTAACATTTAAGACGAGTGAGTGTATATACGTTATAAGTCAAATTGAGGGGATCGCGGCCTTAAATGAAGTGAGAGAAGTGAGGTGTTTGTAGGACTTAGGAAGCTAGTAGGTGAGTCACCTATGTACTTAGCTTAACTAGGCTAAGTAGACGGAGTCGAGGCCAACACTAAATCTGCCCAAGTCTGATAATGAATAAAGTCTGTGTTAAGGGTGTAATTTTAGCCCGTGTTTTAGCATCGTAAATGGACAATATTTGCAGCCCGAGATGAATAAAAAGGGCCCAAGTACATTCACAATTCACTTGGTGATTTGGGCCAAAACAAAGTGAAGGAAAAAGAGAGAGTGAGCAGCCAAGGCCCAACAAATTAAGACCCATTTAGGCCCAATGAGAAGGCCAAGTTGCTGCATCACCACCTGGATAAAATAAGGCTTAAATACATGAGTAAGTCGGCCAAAAGTTTTCCTTTAAAAAGGATTAAAAGTAGCTCCTTAAGTCATTTAACTTAGACAAAAAAAATCTGATTTTGCTAAGTTCTTTTTGCTCTCTTTCAACTCATGATCTAAAGAGAATATTTTGGTGGGCAGGCATGAAAAAGGACCTTGCAGAATTTCTTGCACAACATCCAAATTGCCAGCCAAGAAACCTTACTAGGATTCTTAAAGAAGCTCTCAACCTTAGAGGTAAAGGTAAGTAAAGATAATTGTATATTTAGTATGGTTTCTTCATGAAAAATAAGAGACTAGGCTGGTTATACTTGTGCTGAAATTTTGGACAACATGTGTTCCAAAGATTATTGTACACTTTTCTTGTTTATTTGGGAGCTTTACTCTTCTTGGTTGGATTGATTATGAAGGGAGGTTTGTTTTCTTAATGAATTTTAGTTATGTAATGATGTACAAAGGTCGCCGCACTATATTGTTCTACGTAAACAATCGAGTTTTAGTGTGTTATCCTAAATATGTTGTTAGTAGAAATTGCAGGCTGATTGATTGAGGCCTATTGTCTCACGTCCTCCACCTAATTTTAGAACTGTTTTTGGACTGTTTTAGGACTATTTATATGTGTAAATATTGTGAGAAAAGTTTGGCTGAAGTTGGTACAGGTTTGGAATTATTTACATCGAAATGTAGCGAAGGGACGTAATGTGACGTTGCCTACTTGTATGTTGTGTATAATTGTTATGTGTTGTGCTTTGTGGGTTGTTGTGAGACTATTATGGACTAAAACAAGCTACACATGATATTTATATGAGAATGTGTATTAGAAAATACGATTAGAGGCGAAAAGGTTGAAAGAATACGCTCAAATTGATAATTACACGTTTGCTGTCCGTATGTTATTTTTTATGAGATTGGGCTGCCAAGATGTGTTTATTAGCTGCTAATGCTAGTTTTAACACCTACTATGTTGTAGATAAGTATTTGGGGGAAAAGAAGGTTACTTCGAGGTAATAACGAGGTCGTACAACTAGGTATGTAAGGCTACTCGATTTCGTAGTACTTGGCATGAAATCTAGATTCTTTCTTAGCAAATAAAGGCACTTACCAACTCCGACATACCTAATAACTGTGTCTCCACTCTGTCACATGTTTATATGTTCCCATACATAATCATTGCAAATTTGCGTACATACTTGGATACCAAGATACATGAGTTATTTTTGCTAAACAAAGTTCATGAGTTGTTTCATCTCCTACCCATTTCATTATTTGCGTAACCTACTCTTTTCATTATGGTATTGTCTTGTATGGTCATTTACATATCACAGGTCCTACAGCTCTAATATTATGACCACCAAAAGAATCATCTTAAAAGTAAACAAAAGATAAAGTAAGTTTCACCAGGGGTGGAAGAATTACCTAGCATGGGTCGATCCCATTACGGGGGGTATCCTAGGGATGAAAGGAAAGCCTAGCATGGATCGATACTGATATTTATTTACCACTAATCAGTTGGTCATTTGTATTACATGTTGTCACAAATTATATAGTAAAGAAAGGTAAAGTAATAAAAAAGACATAAAGTACATGACTCAATAATATGACTAAAGGTGGTCTCTTATCCTTACACCAGTGCATGATTTAATTTGAGTTCTTACTTTATATACAGTTCCCTACCTTACATATTCAGTATATTATCTCGTACTAATGTCCCTTACAGGGGACGTGCATTTCATGTTGCAGGTATAGGTGCTAGTAGATCTCCCAAGTAGGAGTACAGGATATTCAACTACTGTTACTAAGCTCCAGATTGGTTTGGGGCTTTGCATGTCCAGAGCTTATATTTTTGTATTGTATAATTAGTCATAAGGTAGGGCATGTCCCGACCCTTATCTGATAATGTTCCTTATCTAGAGGCTTTGTAGACTATGTAAATTAAAGTGAGGTCATGACTCGTACTTTAGACATTGTGACTCCAAGGGCCTAGTCATATGCATATCATTTTGGGTTGTTATTATTGTCTACCTTCTTGAATGCAGGCTGAATATGGAAACCCCTTATCATGTTCATAGCAAGTGTATGGTTATATGTTGGTTCTCCCGAGCCTTATCAGCACGGGTGTCAATCTGGCTTAATGGAACTTTGGGGCGTGACAACTACAATGCCAATAACATAGCCAATGCAACACTGATAGGAATGATAATGATGATGCTGAGAATGAGAACCTACCTCCTTTGGAGGACATTGCTCCACAGCCTCAGGATTCCAATACCAACGCTTACCATGGAATCAATACAAGCATAATCCTATAGCTATGTAGGTGACTGGAGCTATTGTGTTGCCACCACTATCAGTAGACACAAAGTTTACAGTCTCGAGAGGGTTACTTTAGATGCTGCAGAACTGTGCGCTATTTGCGGGCTTACCATCGGAGGATCCTCATAGCCACCTACACAATGTGGCATTAGTCTAGAAGAGTGTGATGGGAACACAGAATCTATCTATGGATGCTGTGGGACTTCGTGTCTTCCCATTGTTTCTTACAGGTAATGCCGTATAATGGCTATCTGAGCTCCCGCAGATTTTAATCACCAGTTGTGTAGACTTACAGAAGGCCTTTTTGGAGAGGTACTTCCCTAGATTGAAGAAGCTCAAGTTGAAGGACCAGATTAACAACTTTGAACAACTTCATGATGACTTAATCAGCATACTTGGGAGCAGTTCATCAAATGCCTGAGGAGTGTCCCTGACCACAAGATAGTTGATGATGCTTTGGTGGAGATCTTCTACTGTGCCCTTGATGAGAATAGCCAGGCCTGTGCTAACACTATCACGGGGGGCATGTACATGGATCAACTATTTTTTAGGATCGCAAAGCGAATGGAAAGAGTGGTCAAGACTAATCTTGTATGGGGGTAGAGAGACCAAGCGTCTACCAGAAGTTCATGCATTGTAAATGTAGGTCCGAAGCAAACAAAGATCAATGAAGAAATCATGCAGGAGCTTGCCTAGATTTGCATAGGTATACAGGGGATGATGAAGCAGAACCAAGAGCGAGTGAATGCAGTGGTTCATCAACCCCCGGGTGCACCCATGTATGATGATCCATATTATGATGAGGACGCATGTTTTGTTGCTGATCAGATGGGGGTTTTTGTACTAACGCCCAAGGATCTAATTAGGACTATTGGCTCCAATGTCAAGGAAACCAAGGTCAGAGCTTTAATAGAGATGGAGCTTACAGGGACAACTACGGAGGTTACTATGACAGAAACAAGGGTCTAGAGAGAGATGCAGATTGGGGTCGCAGAGAAGGCTTCAGGAATAGTCCTTTTGTGCTACCACTAATTGTAATGCAAGTGCAAGTAGTTCTAGAATTGAGGAGATATTTGATCGCCTATTGAAGAAAGTTGAGACACTGGATGAGACTCTGAGGGGCATGAAATCAGAGATTTCGAGTATTAATCAGAAAATAGAGTCTCACTTTGTGGCTATTAGACAGCTGGAACAACAATTTGGTCAAGTGTCAACTCAACTTAATTAGCATCAAAGGGGTATACTGCCTAGCAACACAGTTTAGAATCCTAAAAATGAAGGGTAGTATATGGTTGTTACTACTCGGGGTGGCAAGAGCACCATTGATCTTCCCATGCCAGTTGATGAGAAAGATATTCGAGAGGAGATGGATATGGCCAAGGATGCAAAAATAGGAGATGATCGTGGCAAGGATGGGTAATTGAAGCTGCTGATACACCACGGAAGTTGAAGCCCATTCCTAGGCCTTCTCATCCTTTCCCTCAAAGAATCAAAAAGAGGGAGGAGGAAGGCAAATTCAAGCACTTTCTCTCCATGCTGAAGCAACTCTCCATCAATATCCCTCTCATTGAGGCATTGGAGAAGATGCCAAGGTATGCTAAGTACATGAAGGACTTGGTCCCTAAAAAGCATACTATGAGTCAGGAGCTCTCCCAAGAGCTTCAGCATTGTAATACCATTGCTACGAGGTCCTCGGTTCAGAAGTGAGAAGATCCTGGTGTTGTCATCATACCCTGCACCATTGGAGATGTAGAGTTCGCAAGGGCACTATGTGATCTAGGTGCCAACATTAATCTAATGCCCCTTGTGTCTACGAGAAGCTTGGATTGGGAGCCCCTACTCCAACGAGCATGCAGTTGTTGATGGCAGATCGCACGATGAAGAATCCTATATGGATACTGTATGATGTGCTAGTAAAAGATGAAAAGTTCATATTCCCCGCAGACTTTGTGCTCCTAGATTGCAAAGTTGACTTCGATGTCCCAATCATCTTGGAAAGACTGTTCTTAGCCATTGGGCAAGCACTAGTGGATATGGAAGCCGGTTAACTCAAGTTTAGATTAAATTACGAAGAAGTCATCTTCAATAATTTGCCAATCCATGAAGCATCCAGTTGATTTGAAGAGTACAGTCTGGCAATTGGTGAAGTCTGAGTAACCAATTTGTCTAAGTTGTGCCACGACAATAAATCAGGTGCTACTTGGGAGGCAACCCAAGGTTTTTGGTGTAATAGTATAGTTATAAGTTTATTTTCAGTTTTGGATTCATAGGTAGTTTTTTTTCTTGTATTTTGATTGTAATTTTGGACATAGGGCTGGATGCATATATGGTAACAATCTGTTCTATGAAGAGTATGCAGGTACAGGACCAAATCAGTCATTTTCACTAAGAAGAGCATCAGGAAGTGTTATCTATCAGACGAGAGCTTCTACAAGTCGTAGATAACTTTACTGCTTATAGATAAGTCTCGTAGATCACTGCCTAGAATTGATGTACTAATTGGAAATCTCTACTATTTAGTCTACAACTCGTAAACCACTTTACGAGCTATACCTGGTCTCGTAGACTTTTCTAGTAACAAAACCTGTTTGAACCATTGTTTCACGAAAGTTCTTTACGGCTTGTAGTATCCACTATGGCCCGTAAAGGTTCTTTCATAGAACCCTTCTGTATGGGGCTAACCATGGTGCATATATGTTTATGTTTCAGGTACTATGGCCCCAAAAGCCAAATGCGACAAGATCTGGGCCCCACTGAGGAGGCTCAAAGATGAGCCTTTGGATGTTGAGCAGGCCACTACACTGAGTGGCTCACTAGAGGTGCTGGATGTCAGCCCGAAACCAGATGTCGCTCAACCACAGACCAGAGCCGCTGCCAGAGCTGGGCAGACTCGGGCTCTTGTTGTTCTCACTCCCTAGTCTGAGGAGGAAGACAGCGACAAGAGCAGTTTACCATAGATGACTCTATCTAGAAAGGAGTCCAGCTTTAAGATACCTTGAAATCCATTATCAAATCTCATAATAGATCATAATTTCATAGCTCAAAATATACATAGTCTCAATAGATAAAACCAACTCATAGTATAAGCTTAAGATAAATGGACATGCATATTTAATCAACATTTCATAAAATCCCAACATATTTCATGCTTAATAAAACCAACTCATAGTATAAGCTTGAAATAGATAGTCATGTATAATAAATCAACAATTTATAAAACCCCAACATAATTTATAATCATAATCCATTATAAGAGATACTCATAAATAATACAACTTGAAAACATGCAATTTTCATTAAAAAAAATGGAGATTGGGCTCCATGGGTGAAAGGACCCGATGGATGAAACCCACATACCTCAAACTTGGGTTTTCTTGATGTAGTTTTGAAGGAGACTTGAAGCTTGAAGAGAGTTCTTGAGATCCGAAATTGAGCTTGGGACACTTGAATTTTGGATGAAATGTTTGGTTAAGTGTTAGAGAGGGTTTTGAGAGTGTCTTGAGTGATATAGAGTTGAAACAAAAGGCTAAGTATAGATGTTTTTACGCATAGGTAGGCATGGGGCCAAGACCCCAACGCCCTTAGGCTGAAACACAAAATTAAGGAAGTCACAACACTGCTTCGAGACAGGTCTTCGATCGCGGAGCCATCATGGACAGTCATTGGAAATTGAAAAGTTGGCGAACACGAAAGTTCGCTACGGGTCCTCTAAATTGGGTTTATACCCATTTCCCACTCAATTTTGTCCCCTGATCAAGAATATGAAGTTGGATCTTGAGATATATGAAAATTACGATAATGGGCATTTTCGAAGCACATTTTCGGGGCATTTTTGGGGCGTTTCATATATGTTTTATTTTTCTTTGATTTTGTAAATTGGGGACAATGCACATATTTTTCGATGGGGTGTGGGTAGTTATGGGCCTCAGTGAAGTCTGAGTTGTTTGGGCCCATAACTACCCCAATTTTTTATTTGGGGTTTTCTTGCTTGTGTTCTTTTTTCCTATAGATATTTGCTTTCTATTAAACCGGCATGTTTAGGATGTTTTTAGATAGTATTTGTAGCATATAGTACCAATATTTGTGGCATATAGCATGTTTTTGTGTTTTACTTGAAAAATGATACCCACCAAAAATTTTGACTAATAGTTAGATAGCAACCATGCATGTTTAGGTGTATGACAATGTTTGTTCTGACAAGTGAGGATACATTGACATAAAAAGCATGACCTAAGAGCCTTTTGTTGATAATGTATGCAATGTCATGAGAAGTGTGAGCTTAATTTGCTAGATTCATGTGTTTTGTCCTAATTCAAAACTTGTCCTGTTACTCTAAGTTAGATTGTAGATTAATTGGATTAGGAAAGGATCTTAGGTCATTGTTCTTAATAGACCACTTAGCCTAAAATGACCAACCAAATCTATGATATATCCCTTTTTCCTAATGTTTGAACCTAACATGTACCTATTCTTTGAAAACACCTGATTAACCTAGCCTTGTTAG
>DF359184.1:33356-44107 GCA_000787875.1 Solanum virginianum | reverse complement strand
ATAGAAGTGGACATCCTTATGGTCGAACCGGGAAAAAGATTACTGGAGAAAAAATAGCAAAGGCATTCATAAATCAAATAAATAGTCGAGTTTATTTTTCTTTTTATCTTCTAAGTAGGGATATTCTGTTGTGGATGCGTGAAACCAATAAATTAAGTATTTAATTATATATTTAGTAGCTTTTTTTAATTATTCTAGAAAAGAATTTATGTTTCATAGCTTCATAAGGATTAGGCTTAGTTATAGTTATTAGTTTGGAATAGGACTTAGATTTCCTACTAGCTAGAGTTATTAGTTTGGAATAGGATTTAGGTTTCCTACTTTCATAAGGATTATACTTTCTTTTGCTCTTATAAGACTCCTATTTAAAGGGGTTTCTGAGGAATAAATCAGTAAGTCATATTTTAGCAAAAAGCACGAGATCAGAGTTCTCTCTTCCATTGAATTCTAAGGTTTCAGTCTCTCTTCAACGAGCTGAATTTTATATACAAAAATAGGCAAGGGAAAGTTGAAGTCAATTGATTTAGATTTTCCTGCTCATCGTCTAGTGACTCGATCCTTCTCTAAAAATCCTACCAGAACAGCTTATGCATACACTAAAACAAGAAATCTAATATACAAAAAAAAATTAAGTTGCGCATTATCTTACTAAGCACATTTACACCAATTTTTGATGGTCTTCCAGTAAAGATAAACAAAAATCCGTAAGCTTATCTTCAAAAATCAAAAAGTAATAAAATAAACATATAACTGACGAATTCAATTCACGCAGTCTGATACACTTTTAAAGACAATACATCAGACAGGCAACCTATAAGAAATGAAGCGACAGAAAATTATTGTTGAGATGCGTTACTTCACCAAGACCTATTTATATGCATACTTTACACCATCCTATATACCTATTTCAGATGTGGGACACTAACGGCCTGCTTAGCCATGTGAGATGAAATCATGATTTGAGATCATATGAAATGAAGTTAAAGTTTTGCTAGGATATGCAATTTGAATTTCTAAGTTGTATTTTTTGCTCAAAAACATAAAAAATCAATAAGTTGTGAAAACTATCAAAATTGCCAATTCTTTATACAATCTCACCAAATAAGCAAAAATTCACAACAAAAGTATACAATACTACAATGCTAGTCAAAATATTGGTCAAACTTTAGTTCAATAAAAAAGTAAAATTAAACATGAATTTCAGTGTATTACTCTTTAATATAATCCTCCCACATAGTACAAACATCAGCTGATTCCAAGAGTGTAGGTAAAATTCAGAAAAGCCATCGGAAAAGTGACTGAAGTGGCTGGGTGAGGTTACGATGAACAAAATCTAGAGAACAACAAAAGAGATGACTCGGAAATCTTGGACAATCTAAGGAAAAAAAATGGTATTGGAAGATGGCCTAGAAAGATCTCATGCACCCAGCGCGTGTCGGACACGTAACTGGAGGCGGAGGTTCAGCCGGCACATGACAGGGAATCAGCCAGATTGGTTTCTTGGGTTTTCTCGCCGGAATTCCTAAACCTAGTGGACCCATTGGAGAAAGAGTGATGCGATCTGTCTAAAAAGTCACCAAAAAGAAGGCACAGTGATTGTCCCAGACTCGCCCCATACTGCACAGCAAGAATTTCTCACCAAAGTTCTAATACCATGTGAGAAATAAAGGCGTGGAAAAGTATTATTGAGATGTGTTACTTAATTTTCTTACACTAAGCCTTTAATATATACATACACAGTGCTGAACACCTGTTTTCCATGTGGGACAATAAGCATAGTGTTATATAGTATATACAGTATCTATCTAATTCAAAACCAAAAAGGAATTGGGAAAGGTCACCAAGCCTCATGGACAAACAAATTTGAGAAGTCATGGACATCCAAAGATCTCAAATAGAGAAACTTGAAAATGACAACTCCAAGATGCAGTAAATGAATTCACTTAACAAACATGATCCACTTAAAGCGGATAATTTGGTAACCATTTCAAGGCAATATTAGTCCCAAGAGCAATCATGCTTTTTTTTCCATCTTACCTTAGTGAAGCCTATTATTAAAAGATCAGTTACTATTCGGCTTCAACAGATAGCAACTTAAAAAGAATTAGAAAGCACAGAAATTATATGGTAAACTCACGTAGATGAGTGAGGTTGGTAGAGGACCTCTACCACCAAACTGTAGGTGGAGGTTGCAGTCACGTGGAAGCCTGGGAGGGTAAGTGGGAATAGTTTTGATCATCCTGGGTGGGGGTGGTTGAGGGGTGGGAAGAACCTGAGTTTTGAGAACTAGTCACTGGGAGAAGAACAATACCTTTGTATAAAGTTCCTTAGCCTTCTCCAGATGAGTGGCTTCCAACTTCGGAGCTCTTTTCTCATTCCGAATCGCCGCGAAGTAATTCCAATTTCCCTTAAAAATACAAGACATATAATAAGCTGATGTTCCAAGTTCTACTATAAGTTAAAATAGTAAGGACAAAAGTTGTAGTGATAAGTCAATATAATTTTTAGAAATCAAGAAACAAGCAGATACAATAGGGTGGCAAGAAAAAATATGCCCAAGATGGGTATTATGCAAATCACAAACTAATAACAAAAATCGTGAGATCAGAAATTTAGTCAGCTTCAAACAAACATATGCACCAGACAAAGAGTAGCATAAGAATCATTTCCATCAGTTGCATCCTTAGCAGCCCGAAAAGTTTCTTTTGCCTTAACCCAGTCATCATTCTTAAGTTCCAAATCGCCAAGCATTAGCAGTGCATCTGCACACTTCTCGTTCACCTTTAGCGCATCATTAATCTGCAAACAAACAACAATACGCCTTAGTCCTGAAGGAGTTGGGGTCGCATCACCAACTCACATTCAGCGGAAATCTTTTGTAGAAGGGGGCTTTGGACAATTGAGAATTAACAGAAGACAGTTTGCAAATAAGTATACAAGGAGAGAACAACAACCAGCTCATTGCTTAGCTGCACATTATTTCGGGCTTTTGCGATGGAAGCCAGCCTCAGATAAGCATCTGCATACTCTGGATACTGAAAATTAGGAAAAGAGGTTACACATGGGATTGCCAAAGATGACATAAAGCCAAAGTGCAAAAAGATACAACAGTTATATAACATCTCCACAACATTCATGTTATTTGCATCTTCTTACTGTTTTCAAGCTGTAAACAGAGGAAATCATTTAACTGATTTTCAGACAGTAAAATCACCCTTCGGTGGTGTTATTTACAGCCAATGGAGGCACCATCAACAGAGTTATATAAGGCCATCTGTATTGGGCATGGATAAAGTGCGACTCTTTGATTTAATTAAGTTCACAAAAGTTAAGCAATAGACCATACCGAGACAGTTTTACCATTGTTCCTGGGGATGAACCATATAGCCAAGAGAAACCATGAACCAGAATAGAAGAATCTGCATCTCTATATATATTTATATATCTCATAACCAAATGTGGAGAACCGTCATTTAAAGAATGTAATCAACAGAATATTTTCACCCCCTTCCTAAAGTTGTTCTCTGATGATGTCTCCAGGAGAAGCAAGCCACTAATCTCCTCCTTTCTTCCATCACTCCATTAAGGATTAAGACAAGAGGGATTGCCCTCCCATTTATGTTATTCTCTACCTTTGTTCATGATTAGATTGGGCAGTCAGTGGCAAAGGAAGCAGCTGAAGTAAAGAAATTTCCCCCTTCCATTTAGATAGGGAGGTTATCCAGTTTATTACTATTAACTTCATGCAACCACTCTGTATCTACCATCTTTTATAAGATTTCAGAAACAATTATACTACGATATAACCAAAAGCATGTGACTATCATACCATATTTATTTAGAGATAGGTTCTCATTAAGGTTTCAAAATATAAACAATAGGTTCTCATTAAGCTTGCAAAATATAAACAATAAATTGAATTTCTAAACCAATTAGTAATAGTTTTTATGCAAAAATTGTTAAATGATTCACTTTTTATAATGAAGATTACCAAATTTAAAAAAAGATACAGGAACTTTTTTATTTCCATCAAATTTGAAAGCGATATTTGAATTCACCTTTTTTTTTACTCAACAATCAAAAACTGGTGAATCAATGAATGTATTCATATTCTTTAGTTTTGATCTTCCATTTTACATCTTTTTGATAAATAACTCAATAATCTTTTGTTTAACAATTTTATACAGCAGTAGTAGATCGAAAGGGGCAGCGCGGAGCAAAAAACATTCCAAATTTGCGTAGGGTCCGAGAAAGGACGGCACTAAGGGGTGTGGTCTAGGTAATCTATATTGATGCAAGTATTAGAGGTTCATTCCACGGCTCAAACTTGTAACCAATAGACCATACCGAGACAGTTTTACCATTGTTCCTAGGTCCCCCTTCTATACATCAATTGTAAATACTACAAAGAGTACACAAATTTAAGGAATTCAAATCAAAGCTTCCCTTGTTCCAAAAGAAAAAACTTCTGAGATTCCAGTTACAAGCATAATTGCATCTAACTTTCAATGTGAATCCAAACACTGCTTTCTTTTGATAATTAAAAATTTATTTAGAAACTCCGTAAATTTATTATATGTCACAATTTTTAATAGCTTCAAAGAATCTAAAAATTGATGGAAGAAGTGTAAGTCTTTTTTGAATTGAGAACTAAATTAATATGTTGCCCTCGACATTTAGGTAACAATTGATTGAAGTACAATGACATTACCGGAATTTCAAGCAAAAGAAAAATAAAAATCTTAAAAAACCAATAGTTCTTGTGTTGACCCTAAGCAGTTATTGACCATTATTCTTAAATGGCAAGTGGCAACGTATAATTAGTTAAGCATTCAAATCAACATATAGTTATACTATCTTATATTATTTTGACCTTGATGTGACAGCTCATGCTTTGTAATACTTCATCTTTAGATTGAGGTTTTCCCTCTGTCCTCTCCCTGTGCAGCTCATACTATTTCAATATTTTCCCTTTGATAAATATCCAGACCTTCCAATAACATGCATGAATGCATATGGAAAACATTGAAGGGCACTACTTCTCAGATGTCCAACCATCTTAATCATATGACAACCAAGAAACAAAAAATTATTAACATTAGGCGTCACCAATACGTCAGCTCATAATCAATGTGACAGCCCCAATTGGACATGTGTGCATACCTTAAATAAGATAAGCCGGTAAAAGATGCTAGCAGTTTCTGTGTCATGCAGCTGCTCCAGTAATCTTGCCATGTTAAAGAGCGTCGTAACTTTGTTCCAAGGAAGTTCCACAGTATATCCTTGTTCCTCAAGTCTATGAAATAGCTGGAAGTCCTTGTATTGTCGAACAGATGCACTGGCATCGATTGGATATTGTGTAATTTTAAACAGATTAGATTGTGCTTCACCGTTGGGATATAAAAGCCCTTCAGAAGTTGGATCATCAGACCGTGCTTTAGCATCAAGGAACCTAATCCATATGCCATCACCTAAAGCTTCCTTAAAACTCTGTGTAGCAAACTGGAAATCATTAATCAGAAAAGGTTAGTGATATGCCATTATAGAATGCAATGATAAATCTAAACATGCAAGCAGCTTGAAGTCACTGACAAAAAGGAAGTTTAGAAACCTCAAATTCTTCCCTTTCAAAATGGAGAACACCAATATTGTTGAGTAACTCTATTGGTACTTCTTCATTTGACTTCTTAAGCAAATTACGCGCCTGCAAAATCAATTAGGTTTTACCTTAAGTATACAAAAATCATCTTTCAAATGTTAAAATCTAATGAACAATTTCAAATATGATGATTTGTGCTGTGCAAATTTTGCATCCACCTCAGAAATTCATATTATCATCAAGAGAAATTTACAGCACTGATGTTTAGACAAAGCAGTAACTACAGCACGCAATTCTGGATGCCCAATCTTGCCACTACTTACATGTAAGCATGTCATATATGCATCTCCTCTATGTGAAACTCTAATATCTTCAGTCAGACGTACAATTACTTCCGGCAACCAACCTTTTTCATAAATAAGTCAACCAACAACTAACTACTACCAGAAAGAGTTAAAACATCTGTAACATGAAAATAAGAGTTATCTTTTTTAACAGATGGAGGTGAATAGACTTGCAATCCATAAAAAGAAAGAAAGTCTAAGAAGAAACACGAAGGATGAATGAAATTTGAGCAACTTCCAAATTTTGGAAGGCAGAAAATTAGGGAGAAAATATTTTTCTCTTCTTTTCAACTAAAAATAGATGGATATTGAAGTCAAAGCAAAATGAGATGGATCCTCAAAGTACTGAAGATCAGAAAGACTGCTTAATTTGTAGATGTTTCATCGGGAACACCAACTTTTTTTTTTCATCAGTAGAATAAGAAACTTCTCATGTTCAATTGAGTTCTACTTGCTATCCTATCACTGCCTTCAATAATACAGAAGTACATTCTGCTACTGGGAGCATAACCAAGTGAATTGAGCAAATATACAGAGATAAATGGAAATATTCAAGGCCCTTACTGTTTTAAAAGCCTCTAAAGCAGCAGGGGGATCATTTGAGATTAACAGCTCTCCTATATCCAAAAAGGCCTGCAAAGAAATATAATTAAAGCAGGTACTCAGGAAGAAAACAATATCTCACTTAAGATATCATGCCATCCTGGTACAAAATCTTTTGGGAAAGACAATGATTTTATTAAGAGAAAATAGCCAAATGCCCCCTCAACCTATTACCCAATTTTCAACTACACACTAATACTTTACAGGAACCTTTTACCCCTTTTAAGTATTATAAACATAAATATTGACACCCTTAAGTGCTGATGTGGCACAACAAGTGTATTCACTTTCCTGAAGGCAAGTACGAGGCAAGTCACCACACTACACTACACTTCGACACAAGAGAAGAGGACCGGGCGCTTTGTATCTTCGGGATAGGAGTTGGCGGTCTTCTTTAAGAGAACTTAAATCTAATACTCATTATGGATCAACTCATGTTTCCACTCTATTTTCATTACGAGGATGTATCACGTCAAGATCTGTTGCTCAAACCGAATCACGCCAACGTTATGGAACTTCCTGGATCGTGTAAAATAATAGTAGTACCAAAGACAGCATTTGACAATTTGTCATTTCTTAATTGGATACTATATACTTAATAAATGAACTTAATTAACTACAATCACACACACACACCCATTCTCTCTAACCATTTTCATCCTTAAAAAGTTTTATCTTCTCATTCTCACTTTTTCTTGGAAAAAGCCTCTGTAAGGCTGCGTGTCGGGCCCTTCCCCGAACCCTACCAGCGGGAGCTTTAGTGCACCGAGCTTGCCCTTTTTTTTTCCGTTCTTTCACTTTTAATCCACAATATATTATTTTATTATCAAAATCTTCTCCTAAAAATAGATAACATAATCAAAAGAATGAAAAAGATAATCCTTCCATGTCATCACTTCAATGGAAAATATTTTCGATCCAACATTGAAAGACGAAATTGAAGAGTCTATCAGAAAAACCTTTTCGATTATAGTAGTAGCTTGAGTTTCTTGGCTAGAATTGAAAGTGGGTTTTTTTTGTGGTTAATTTGGGTCAAGTACCCGATTTGGCAAAAAAAAACTTCATCTTTAGATCCATCAAGAAAGGCAGTTAGAGAACCAACAGGTGTAAAACTACCTTCAAACACAGTAATGGCAGTAAGATACCATAATAGAAAGATTTAACATCCTTGTCACATTTATCAAATTTAATAATGACAATTGGATTTTGTGTAAATAAGTGAGCGGAAAGAAAGAAGCAAGAGGGAGGATGATGAGCGTGGTGAAGATGGAGGTAGATTGGAGGAGATGAGACATCTGAAAACAATGGAGGAAAAATGGGATGATTTAGGAAGATGAATAGAATGGTGGAGGAAAAATGAAATGCTTCAAAGTTGATGGATTTTGATGATGAATTTTTTAAAATTTTTTTATTCTGAATAAAATGGGTGTGTGCATTACACTGAGCCACAAAGATTTGGGGGTGACGTTTCGAGGGTATCAATATCATTGTTTAAAATACTTCAAAGGGGGTAATAGGACTCCCGTGAAGCATTGATGCATAGTTGAGAAACGAGTAATAGATTGGGGGGAAAATTGGCTATTTTCTCATTTTATTAACGCTGGAGAAGTCCCCATAATACAAGCAGTATATAAAAAGTAGAGAGACCTAGATCACCATTGTAGTCTATTTTTAAATGGATGAAAGCATTACACCCCGTGATACAAGATGAAACAATAGCATTTAAGTTGGGCATTATTTTTGGTTTAAGTTTGATACTACCAAGAAGCTTTAGAGAAAATATTTGTCATATGGAACAGTTTCCGAGTTGAAAATCCCATCAGAAGCATTGGGAAGATGATTCCACAATGCATCATCTGGAGTATCTGGACGGAGAGAAATCAGAGATCCTTTGAAGGAAATTCAACTCCCATACACACTGAAAGGCAAAAGCCTGAAAGCTGGATGCTTTTTAAATCCCTTTGCTGGGAGTAATCATGTTGACGTAAATAGTTTTTAGATCTTTTATTGTAAACTCCTTGAGCAGTTCGGGAATTTCCATTAAACAAGACTTCCCTTCTTTTCGTAATCAATTACATCCACTGGTTGATTGATTCGATGAAATTGATTTTTTTTTTAAAATAGCACTTAAAGTAGTCAACAAGACATCACTCTATATATTAGAAAAAGGGATATGGAGTAGCTATAGTATCCATGAAAAAGAGGGGATGAATAAGCTCCAAGAAAAGAAGATATGGAAAAGAATATCATTTTAGTGTTTCAAGGAGCAGGGAAGACATTCCAAATTCACCTTATTAGCATTTCTTTTGAAAAATATGGCAAAGTAAAAATTGTCACAATAACGATGGGGTGAACATTTAGACTTAGGAGTAATTAGGTTATCTGACATGGCAATTAGGAATTTAGGATAAATGGAAACTAATAAATTCACCAAATCTGGTAAATAAACAGAAAATTAGAACATTATTAAGACACATAAGAGATAACTTTCCAGTTTTTAATACAGTTACATGAACAAAGCCATTAGTCATGGAGTTAACACAGCACCATTTCATAAGGATTATATATCTATAAGATGTGGTAAAGCAACAATTTCTTATAAAAAATCAATGAGTTAATTTTATAGACAATAATGGAAGGATAGTGGTATGACAATTTAAATCACATGCTAATATATTTAAAACTCCCACCCCTCTATTACTCAAGAGACTAGGAGAATTGCATCAGCATTACATGTCCTTTTTTCAGAATCTATAGGAGGATCGCATCAGCACCACCTGCCCTTTCTTCCGAAACTATCTTTATTTGTTCATTTTTCATTTTTTCCCCCACTTTTCTTTAGTTCCCTGTTCCTACAAAGGACTTTCAGAAGATATTATATAAAATAACCCAAAAACAAATGACTCTCTTTTCTTAAACAGCCTATATCCTATATACTAAATAAGCATGTGATATATTATCCAGCTCACCAAGCAATCTTAGTTATTGGTGGAGGTTAGGTCAGTCAGTTAGCACTTTAGTCATTCAGAGATCGACTGGCATTTTTTTAGATGCATTATACACATAAAAATACCTGGGGATCACGAGGATCAATTTTTGTGGCTTTCTTCAAATATTCCTGAACCTTCTCTGCCTGGCCAAGCTGCACATAGATGTGTGCAAGAGCCTGCAAAAGAAAAAAAGATAAACTATTCAAAATAACAAAAGCAAAATGTTGACAATAGTCAAAACTAAAAGCAATGAACAGAATAGTTTATCAAGTTTCTTATATAATAAGTAAATGTTAACAATAGTCATACTCAACAAAGTACTCTATCAAGTACGAACTCACTTGCACTGTCTCACAACTTTCAGGGTAAACCTCCAAGACTTTCTCAAAATTCGCCAGTGAACTCCGAAGATCTCCCAACTTCAGCTGTACTTGTCCCAATCCTAGCTTAGAAAAGCAATCAGAATAGTGAAATGGATAAAAGAGAATGATTTCGTTTTTATTTCCCAATTGACAGTATAAACCTTTTGTTGCACTTTAAAGGGGCATTTGGCCGTGAAATTGTGAGTCTTTGAAAAAAGGTATTACTGTTTTCAAAGTGAAAAATGCAGTTGAAAATTGGAGTTGCATTTGTCTATGAATACAAATTGGAGTTGTTTCGAAATTTTGTGAGTAATTTGGAGTGAAAAAAGTGAAAACAGTTTTTTGGTGTTCTTCAAATTCCTAAAAATTCCGGAATTCAACTTCAAGTTGAAATTTCGGAATTTTATGGCCAAAAATATTTTCTGGAGTTCAAATCTAGAAAAAAGTAAAATAATTAAGGCCAAATGCCCCCTGCAACCAATAATAACCACAATTGACCATTTAATCAGTTTCAACGGAGGCAAGCAAGTGTGCATTTTTTTAAAATTAATAACTTTAGTCTATATACCCTCAGGGGTACTAGAACAAAAGTGTACTTCCCCTTCAAAAGTGTTACAACTTACAGAAGAAAACGGTCCTAATCTAAACTGTTGCCTATAAACAATCTAACAGATCAAAAATGTCTTCTGTCCTAATTAAAATATCTTGTTTACACCAAAAATAAAAAAGAGCTAAGCAATTCATTTTGATCTTCTGCAAGTTGTTCTGCACATTCTCAAAACTCATGTTGTTTCTCTCTTTCCAAATTGTACATCAAATGCATGTTGGGACAAGTTTCCACTGTTCTCCTGAT
>DF359184.1:21310-31706 GCA_000787875.1 Solanum virginianum | reverse complement strand
ATGGTTAGGAATGAGACCATTCGAGAGAAGCTAGAGGTGGCTCTGGTGGCTGATAAGATAAGGGAAGCGAGACTGCAATGATTTGGACATGTGCAGAGAAGGAGTACCGATGCTTCTGTTAGGAGGTGCGAGAGGTTGGTTTTAGGAGCTACACAGAGGGGTATAGGTAGATCGAAGAAGTACTAGGGGGAGGTGATTAATGCTCTTTAATTTCCTCCACATCTACCAACTTTGCCACTATGTTTTGAATCCCCAAGTCCCGAGTTGATTTATTCCACTCCTTTAGTTTGGTCTTCAGTGCCTTCAACTTGGAAACTAGAACAAAATTAGGGCTGCCAGTGCTAGGGAAAGACTCCCTCAAGACTTGATGTTCTCTTTGAATTCTTTTGTTTAAAGCCATCAATTCTCAAATTTGAAGGAGGCCTTCCAAGCACCACTCAGAAAAATTGTCATGACTTTATTGATTCTAAAACATCTCTTCTTCTCTGATGGATTTCTAGTGGTGTTGAAATCCCCACATAGATTCCAAGGCCCTAGGCATAGAGTCCTAGCAGCACCAAACTCGCCCATAGACTCATGTTAAGTGCCAATGCAGGTTTTGGTTTCTTCACATTCACAAATCCTTCTTTATCCCACATAATCATTATAACCCTTCTGGTACCACTAGCTGCTAACTGAACAAAATTAACCCACCTACTTCCCCATACTTTATTATGTATGTGATATCCCCTCTCAACTTAGTTTCTTGGAGACATACCATGTCAGCCTTCCAAGATCTAAGTATATTCCTTATTGTTCCCCTCTTTCTAGTAGAGCTTAACCTCCCCACACTTCAGGAAATGACTTTCAAATTCATTGATCCTTTATAGGTAGATAGCCCCCCTCCCGCCCTTACTTCTAGACCATAGCTCCAAAACATAAGATTAATTTCTAGCCTTTTCAACTCTGTTGACCCCTTCTTCTTCAATTTGACTTGCGTGTTTGTTGTCTATCATCTAGAAGATTTCCTTTTCCTTCTACTCACACTGTTTAAAACCCACCCCACATATTGTGATTAGCTTAATTATGTAATCTTGAAACCATTATGAAACATTTTTTATTTGGTCATTCTCCTCTGTTGGTAATCTCATTCTGAGTGGAATAGGTTCTCCAATGCGATTCACCACATCGAGTTTATCAATGGACTTCATGACTGAATTCCCACCTTCATCATCTTGTTTCGGCCCAACAGTTATTGATTTATCCGCTGGATTGCCGAGTTGATCATTTGCATTTCCTCTCTCCACTTCAACTATCTCCATCATTGCACGTACAATATTTAGTTGAGAGATATTGGCTTGAATTTCTATTTCCACTGTTATATCCTCCTACTGCATATTTTTTAATTGTGCCCTGGGTTATGGAAATATTTGGGCTTAAGTTTAGGCCCAAATATTATTTTACTTGCCCCTTAAATTGAATTATCCTTACTTTCCTCTGCCCCCACGTGGCTGATCTCTCCAAAAGTGGAGCCATCAAAATAGGTTTTTGCTTCTGATAATCACTGGTCCAAAGGCCCTGACTTCTGTCTTCTCCTTCTCTACTCTAAAAGTGATCGAAGCTTCCCCCCATATTGGAATTGTGAAAACTATGCCTACACAACCACTTCTATCTCCGGCAAAATCAACTTTCTACCTCCTTTCACTTTGATTCTTGTCCAGAGCACATGGTTCTTCAGAGACGTTTTCTCCTCTTATCTCAATGTAACCATCACACTAATCTCCAATTTGTTCGAAGGTGTTCTGTGACCACAGACACAGTGGTAGCCCTATAATTCTTATCCACACCCAATCACTGGTGATTTCTTTCGGCCAGCAACTTGTGGTTGGATTCTACCATTCAAGTATCAGGTTTGACTTCTTCCATACCCAAGTTCCATTCAGCACATATTCTGCCATTTTCTTAGAAGGGAGCTCCAGAGAAACAACCAGCCATTCACTGCGAAGATGTTGATACTGCCGACTATCTTTCAAGTGTTGCAAGCCTATCTACTGACCTCATTTAGAGTTTGGATTTCTATGCCAAAATCTGAAATCTCCCCACAAGGCTCCAATTCAGAAGATCCTTTTCCGAGATGGAGGTGTCTCCTGTGATGCTTATGATGTTCTTTGTTGTCTATATATTGAGCTTTCTTTGATGCCTCTGTTGCCCATTTGTTTGAGTTGCGGGTCTCTTTCAAGGACACTGTTAGATGGTTTGCTATTGCTATTTGAGGTTGTTGTGTCGCCTCTGCTGTATCTATGAATTTGCCATTTTGTGGGTTATATTGCTACATCCCACTTTGTAATAGCATTCCAGTGTATTATGGACTTCTTCTGACCTTGAAGTGCAATGAAACTGATGTATCTCCCATTTTCGTTTTACTTGAGAGTACAAAAGAGCTCTAAGTGATGGTCCCTTGACTTCCATCGTCAAACCTCTATCCCCTGTGTTTTTGAAGCTTTAATAAAGACTGATTATAACCCGTTTTAGAGTTTTGTGACTAACTCTAACTCTCCACATTAAATTTCTACCGCGCTCGATCCACTCGTACAATGTTTCTGCACTTGAAATAGCATTTTGCAGATCTCATACGATTCAAAACCAGCAGTGTAGTAAACGTTGTTCCTAATTCATCAACTCCGATCATCTCCTGGCAAAGGATCCCCAAAAAGGAAAGAAAACAAAAGCTAGCTAAAGACAGGCTAAGAAAAAGTTTTCCTTGAACTTAGTGCCACAAGTGTGCAATTTGTTAAAGCTATTTTATCCTTTGAAGCACCTTTAACTAAGCATCACTCTTGACAGTTATGCTAATATTCCTCCAACATTTGATGAATTTATCATCGCACCCTTATAGAGGCTCAAGGTGCTTATAAGGAGACAACTTCTCAGTTTCAGACATGTCAAGCTTGTGAGTGGCTTATCCACCAGGACAACTTGGAAGAAAGATACTCCGAAGCATGGCAATTCCTCTTTGTTCCCTATCTCTATTCTTTTTCTTTTTTTCATGCTACGCCTTCTGATTGCGATGGGAGAAGCAGCCTACTGTAAGATTCATTTGATATTCAACCATCTATCATAGATTAAAATTTAAGAATTTTGGATCACAACAATGTTCTCAATCGAAACTCAAAGTAATGCAAAACTCAAAAGGAGAAATAATAGCAAATACTTGGTGACAGACAGCAGGAAGAAAATTACATACCATAATAAGGTAATACAAATTCATGCGGCTTACTGCTTTCTTTTACAGACGCCATGTAGTACATTCCAGCTTTCTCATAGTCACCCTTAAGTCATGGGAAACAAAATAAATATAATCAGAATAAAGCTTCAGGGGAATCATTATTGTTTTTTAAAAAAAAAAAGCTTCAGGGGATCATAAACAAGAATCCTCAATTAATAATGTAGAAAGGATTAAAAAAGTTGCTCATCTTCAGACCTTGCTGTGGTAGGAGCGTGCCAAATTGTAGTACGAATGAGACTTGGTTGGCCCATGAGTGGTTACAGCAAGTGCAGTCTCAGTCAATTGCTCCACAAGGAAATGCTGACCAGTGAAGAAAAAATGATTGGCCAGATAATTTAGAGCCATTGCACAGTAAGGATACATCTCGAAGGCTCTTTGCATCTTTTCCATTCCTCTCCTAATACCCGAAGCTGTACATACAGTGCTGACACTAAGTTTAGACAATACTGGTACAAATTCTATTTTCACATGACTAAAATCAGGATACTCGGACAACTATAATTCCTGAGAAATCTCGAGTAGAGCTTTCTAAACAAGATTAGTAGTATTTCACGACTCTTTCCAGATGCATGAGTACAACAACAACAACAACATACCCAGTGGAATCCCACAAGTGGAGTCTGGGGAGGGTAGAATGTACGCAGACCTTACCACTGCCTCATAGAAGCAGAGAGGTTGTTGTTTCCTGGGAACCCTCGTTTCAAAAACCCATAAGTAGAATAAACTAGATATGACAAAAAGAAAAGAAAAGGGAACAGAAAGAGCAACTAGTAACAAAAAGCACATGACAGTATGTAAATTTCCAAATGCATGAGTAAGACCTCATTTTCTCTGAGAAGTAAATTTAATCGTATGGGTCAGTTTTTTTTCTCCTACAAGGCTGTACAGCAATCTGACTTTAAGAAGTCGTTTGGTGTGAGGTATAAGGTATGATAATCCCAGGATAAAATGACTATTTCATCTAGTGTTTGGTTGGAAGTATTAGGTAGTCATGGGATTATTTATCCCACCATTTATACCTTAGCGATGGGATAAGTTATTCCATATACATGGTGGGGTAACTTATCCTGGGATCAACTATCCCAAGATAACTCCCAACCAAATGACCCCTAAGTGTATCTCCTGTCTAGAAGGTAAAGAATTAACTTCAATCACATATATAGACTCAACATATCAATCCGGGGGGAAAACGCACCTTCATTGTTTTGCAGATCCAGAATTGCTAGTGCCACCAGAGCATCCACATTTTCCGGATCTAACTGTACTTTCAGAAGTAGTTACAAGAAAATCATATCAGTTAAAATAAAATAAGTGATGAAGCATCCTGCATTCCCTCGGGAATGGGGAAGGGCCACGGCCCAAAGGGGTGTTCATCAGTTAAGCATAACATAATGAATTATAATAAACTTATTAATGCAAAATCCTACACTTGCCTGCAAGACACGACCAAATGCCTGCTTTGCCTTATCCAATTGTCCTAATTTGTATCTACAGAGACCTATTCCGAGTCTTACCGCAGCAGGACATTCAGGATACACTTGCAAGGCCCTCTACCAAATACATATGAGCCACAAAAAAGCAACATAGAGTCAATATCATTTCTTCTAACAATATCTAGAGAGCTATATAACTTTATACATACTAGATTAGTTATGATATTTCCCAACTGTTTTTTTTTTTTCATTTGGCATTAAGGGGAAGCAACGCCCATTCTCCTATCCAGGCCAACAAATATAAAGTAATCTATGGTCAACGAACCTTATATAGCTCCAGTGATTCAGCATATCGTCCACGGCTAAACTGTACACAGGCCTGCAAAAGATTGGGGTTTCTATGAGAGTCGATACAAGATGATGACACTTGGAATCAGCATATCTTTAGAACGGTTTTGCAGCAGAACACAAGAAGCAAAAAATTCTTCAAACATTTTTTTTGTAAGGAAAAAGTACATCAAACAATAGGTGCAGTTCTTCAGTTAATTATCCGTAACATGTTACCATAGTCATCCACATCACCATTCTTGTACAGGGGAGCACAAGCAACACATAATGCATCATTCAAAAGCTGTAGTTCTTCAATTAATTATCCTTAACATGTCACCATGGTCATCAACATCACAGTTTTTGGGCATTAGATTAATTTCACTTCCACATATATTGAAGGGTTTAAGCAGATCAACCAACATCATGTTTATAAACAACGTAGTTCTTAACTTCATAATGTGTAAAACATTAAACATATTTAATGTATTTGAAACGAAAACAAGCATGGAATAGGCTTACCTGACCCAGGAGAGCAGGAACATTATCACGATCTCCATCGAGTACAATCTTGAAAGCAGCAAATGCCTGCTCTATATCGCCCTTGGCAAGTAAAAGCTGACCTGTAAAGCATGTGAATGCTCATCCAGTTGGTAAATAATTACACACCTTCTGTTTTCAGCTTATAAAGCTTTATAAGGAAATTGTTGGAAAAGTAGGGTTTATTATAAGCATGATGAAAAACCCACTACCTCAGGTCAGAAACTCAACAAATATGCTTGGCATAGCCTACAAGCTCCTAAGAAGTTCAGGCAACCCTCTTCCCAAAGTGAATAGCAGCGGGCGAAATTCAGATGTTTATTAGAAATTCAATAGCAGAAAATTATGAAGCAAACTTACATGATAAACAATACATGTTTAGTAATATCAGGCAACCCTCCTTATCAAAAAAAGTAATTTTAGGCAGCTCTTTTTCCAATGTGAATAGCAGGAGGAGATCAGAAGTTTGAAAGCCCTGAAATTCATCACGTGTTCGTCTATAAAAAATAAGGATAAATCAGCACAAAGTTTTAGAGGAGAATGTGAATAGCAGGAGGAGATCAGAAGTTTGAAAACCCTGGTTAAATAACATCCATTCAATCCCGGGAATGTTCTGTAGACTTAACCAAACAATAACAACAACAAACCCAGTGTAATCCCACAAGTGGAAGGGAGTGTGGTGTGTACACAGTCTGACCCCAATCTTATGAAGGTGGAGAGGTGGTTTACTTAACCAAAAAATTAAGTAGAATAATCACATCTCTGTGAATTCCTATATATGTTCAAAAGAAATGTCCAATCTGTCACAAATGCCAATTAAATGTAAATTTCTCTACTTCAGCAAAATGATTTTTAAATTTCAACTGCAAAAAGGCATCGATTTACTTGTTTCAAGCAGTAATATCCAAAATAAAGAAATGAAATAATGGTCACCTTTCCCAACCCACGTAAAGGGCTCGTGCATGTCAATTCTGGATGCTTTATTATAATATTGAGTTGCCATTATAAAGTGCTCTTCCTTTTCTCTTTGTTTCGTCTCAATCTTCCCAAGATAACTGTAATATGCACCTAATGCATTTAGAATGGCAATCCTCTCATACCTCACATCTGCATAATATTCATCAATCTCTGCAGCATAACAATGTGCCATAGGAATTAGTCTTTTTCAAAGAAGGAAAGACAGAAACTACACATTATCCGACTTTTCCGTGAGAATTGATAAATACCCATTCAATGGACTTAAATGTGTCAAGAGTAAACCAACTTGTAGAAACATAAGTAAGTACCTGGGCTAGACCCTTCTTCCAAGATTTGCCGAAACTGATCGATTTTGCCTTGTTTGAAATATTCTCTCTGCGAAAAAATCAGCATATATTTGTAATGGGGAAGAATAGAGAACTTTACAATAACAACAATATACCCAATGAAAGATAGAGTGTACGCAGACTTTATCTCTACCTTTAGAGGCTGCCTCTGAAAGAACAACCAACTCAAAATAGTAACGAAAAGGAAAAATGGCAGTGAAGATAAAAATAATAACAATAGATGAGAATAGAGAAATTTTGGAAAAACAAAAATCAAATGTTGTAAAACGTGAGACTTATCATGCATGTTATCTTTATTAAATTTGTAGAACTTCTCTTATCCCTTATAAAACATAATATCATGGACAAAAGCCAAATCCATAGTACATAGATAAATGCTCCTCGTTGTGTAACTGAGAGAACATAACCAAACGAGAAATTCTGTCATCGCGCAGAAATTCACATTAAAACAGATGTAAACACACACATATATAGCAAAAATTCAACAACAGAAAAAGGTCAAATGAAGCTCCAGTAACAAACCAAGCAACATAAATCTCATCTGTATGTATGAATTGAACGTACAGCAATAATAAGCCAGAGATCAAGAGGAGCTTGTTCAGCCTTGAGAATGTCAAGAATGTCGGAAGCATCCCTGGGGAGTTGGTCCAATGCTACCCTAACTTCCTCTTCCGAGTTTTGCACTGGAATGTACACAGACGCCATTGGGATTCAAATTCAACCAGTAACAAAACAAAACCCTAGGTTGAATGAGAAGAGCTTTCAATTTGGACAAGTTCAAAACTTGTAATACTGTAAAGAACTGAGAGAAACGGTGGGTGTCTTCATGAGCTGGTAGATTATTGAACAGAAAGTGGTGGGTGTTCTATAGCAGGGGCTCTCAAATTGTTGTTCTTCTCCTCTTCTTTTGTAATTTGTAATTTACGCACACAGCTGGCTCATAGTCATATCTGTTTCGGCATTGGGTCAAATATACTAATGGAAATAGTTTAACATTATACTCTTTTCAGTTATGAATTATGTTCATTTATTTTTATTTTTAATAAACAAATTCATGACGAATTTAAAAATAAATAATTTATCCATAATTTTAATAAATTCACCTTAAACTCACTTATTTAACTCAATTCGATCCATTCATTTTACAGATTGCACATTTCAGTCATTATTCAATAAAAGATAAAAGCTATTTAATTTTCCATGTTGTTTTGTTTGCATGAACTTGTACTAAAATTATCTCAAACATAAATACTCTAGAATTATTCTTACATCTAGCATTTAGAAGGAATTACTAAAAGTCTCAAACCACTAGACAAATAAAATCTTAAACGTTTAGTATGTTTTCATTATTATCCACTTTGACAACACAAGTATTTTAAATGGTCATGTAATTAAAGACATATTTTGGCAATTATATCTAACATAAATACATGATTATATTTATTTAGTTTTTAAAGTAAATGAATCAAAGATAGAGGTGAGTTTGTAAAGTGAATTAGGTATTAAAATTGAGATTAATTATTTGTTCGTAAATTCATCACGTGTTCGTCTATAAAAAATAAGGATAAATCAGCACAAAGTTTTAGAGGAGGGGTATATTTGGACCTAAAGTAAAACTAGAGGGTATATATTGACATAAAGTATGACTGAAAGGGTATATTTGAACTGAAAATATAATGAACGATATATATAAAATATTTGGAATAGTACAGGGGTATATTTGACCCTATTGTAAATTGTGAAAACGGGGATTTTACCCCCTTTTTTCTTTTTTCTCAAATCTATTTATCTATCTATATTTATAAAAGAGAAAAATACATTCAAACTAATTTTTTTCAATTTCATACCTAAATTATTGAGAGTGTGAGTTTCATACCTAAACTATCACTTATTAGTTTAAGAAATACGTTTCTCTCTTTTATTGCACTCTTATTATGGTATGTGTACTACAGTCTCTTTTTTATTTTAAAAAATATATCACCTCACACTTCACATAGACAAAATATTTTTACCATGACAAAAATAAATAAATTAAAATATTAATATTAAAGTAATATTATTTCAAAAAATTTATGAAATAAAATATAAAATATTTTTCAGAACCTCCCCCCTCTTTGACTTTTTTTTTTACAAAAAAATCTTTGCAAAATTTTTAAAAGAAATTCTTACTACTAGATCTCTCCCCTCCTCCCCTCCCACCCTTTACTCTATCCACCTAATCCCTCGCTTTCATTTTTTCTCATTTTTAGAAAAATATTTTTTACTTGCCACAAGAGATTTTTAAAATAAATTTTTTATTTCTGTTAAATTTGGCATAGAAGTACAAAAAATATTTTTTTAAAAAAATATGTGTACATATATAATTAAAATGAAAAAAAAAGATAAAATAAATTAAGAGCAGAGAGTTAGATGCGATGGACTAGAATTTTATTTATTTAAAAAAAATAATATCAATTATTTTTAGGAAAGAGTAGGGAGGAGGTGAAGTTTGATTTTTAAAAAAAATATTTTATAAAAAAGAATTTAAAAAATAGAAGGGCGGGGATTATTAGGGGCTTGGGGGTGAGGGTGGGTGGATGTGGAGTAGATGACAAAAATAGTTTAAATTTTATTTTATTTTTTAAATAATTTTTTACAAAAATTATTTTTGGGAGAATATTAATACTTCAATCTTTAACTTTTAACTAATATTAATAGTTTAGTTATTTTTTATCAAGGTAAAATATTTTATCCATGTGGCAAGACTTTCTTTTTTCATGAAAGAGAGTGTATTATACACACCACTGATGTATGTTTCTCAAACTAATAAGTGATAGTTTATGTATAACTCATATTCCTAATAGTTTAGGTATGAAACTCGAAAAAAAGGATAGTTTAGATGTATTTTAGACATTTATCTCTAAAAAAAATTATCTATTACATATCCAGTCTAATCTAATATACAGAAGTGTGAGTGTCTTTGGACGATCAAGGGCACTTTCGGAATTATGCCTTCTAAAGTAAAACCAACTCTATTCCAAGCGTTTCCATCTATTCCCATATGGTACTAAGTTTTTGTTGCCTCTTCTAACCTTCTTTTGCTTCTCTCATAAATTGTTCCTTTCATATTTCAAACAAAATATCCTTTTGCTTCGTCGGAATTTACAAGATCAAGAGTCACAATAAAAGTGCACCTTCTTTCTTTTTTCTTTTTCTTTTTTAAATCTTCAAGTGTTTACCTTACGTGATTTGTGATGGATTTCTGCCTCTTGGGTCCGTTTGATGTGGAAAAATATCGTGAGGTCTGTTCTCTAATTTCTTTTCCTCTCTTAAGCATGCATACTAATTGTGCATAATTATACTTGATCCAAATTTATTATTTTAGAATTGATAGATGAATTCATTTTTGGACACTCATTGATGAGTATATTGTTTGCCTAATTGTAGGGGTATTTTGGAAAACTCAAAAGTTATTTCATTTCTCTCTCTCTCTCTCTCTCTCTCTCTCTCTCTCTCTCTCTCTCTCT
>DF359184.1:6826-21234 GCA_000787875.1 Solanum virginianum | reverse complement strand
ATATATATATATATATATATATATATATATATATATATATATATATTGTAAGGACTCAGACTTTGTATGAAATTAATAAAGCTTGGAAATTTGTAAGGACATTAATATTGTAAGGACCTGAACCAAGGTGACACTTCAGGGAAGCCTCCACGGTTCGTGTGAAGGTATACAGACCGTGTAGAGGTGCCTTGAAGTGGCCCTTGGCCTTGTATAGAGAGTGTTGGCTTTAATGTGGAGTTTGAGACCAAGGCATAATACACATGGACCCCACATGGTTCGTGTGAGGCTTCACGGTCTGTGTGGTGAACCGTGTGGAGGGCCTTGGCCTTTAAAATCCATAATTTGACCAAGACATTTCACACTTGGATCCTCTCACAGACCATATGACCTTTCACGGTTCGTTAGTCCTTCCATATTGGTGTCGAAGTGAAAATTTTCTAAGTATAGAATCATCATCTCGAAACTTTGTCGTTGATGAATTTTCTAAGTGAAGCTTCAAGGAGGAGGCACACGGACTATATACCTTGGTACGGGCCGTGAAGCCCTTTGTATGAATGATGGCGTGCAATTTTTCTAAGCATAGAATTATCGTCTCGGATCTTCATCAAGGAGAATTTTTCTTATTGTCAGATCACAGAGGAGTATACTGTCCGTATACCCTCCCATGGAATCCCTGGAAATAATTTTTCTACTCATTTCATTAATAACATTTTTGTAATTGTAGTTTCTCCCAAGGGTCTTTTGTGATTTTCTATGCTATCTAAAGACATTCTAGTTACCTATACTCTATTCCCTCATTCAAATTCACTCTTACACTTAGAATTATATTGAACTCTCTTAAGAACTTCTCTCGAAGACTCTAGTGGAGAATTAGCTTGGGATTCAAGGAAGGACTTCAACCTTCAGGAAATTCTTCTTACTTCTTCTTGGTGAACTTAGGTATGTGGGATTGATTCTTGGTCCCCTTCAACCAAGAAGACCCAAACTCTTCTACACTTGATTTATGGAATTTTTGCGTACTTTAAATGTGGGGTTTTAAGATTATTGTTTATTAAATTCAATTGAAGTATGGGCTATGCTTTATTTTTTATTTTAACTTGAATTGAGCCCTAATATGTTGAATTACATTACTATTATGAAGATTTTAAATTTGCATTGTCCCTTTAAAGTTTGATTTTAAAGCATGGGTAATTTAAATTGGGCTTTGAATGTGGATTTTACTTATGGATTTACTTGAATTTCATATTGTATTGTTGATTCAAGATTGAACCTATATTATTCATGCTAATCTCACATCATTCATGGCATATGCAATCATGAGCATTGAATTTTTATGAATATTATGAAGTGGGTTAAGCTCAATTATGTTTATGTATATGATTTTGATAAGATTATGGTTATGACAAGAATATCATCACACAAATGTCTATGATATAGCTCTTTGAGCATTTTGAGTGTTTATACCATTCCGATATATATGAATGAGTTATTCCTATGCATGAAGAGTATGATTCGAAGTATGATTTAGCTTTTGAGCACAAGCATGAATGTTTATGAAATATGCTTGACTTTTGAGCCCAAGTATTCATTGAAATGATTTGAAACAACTTATGCCTCTTGAAAGCATGTATATGTATAAGTATTCTTGTGGGATGTTTGACTTAGCACCGAATGGATTGGGAGCATAAGGGTCCTCTCTCTTTACTTGAACTATGTGTCAGCATAGGTATGTGGCTTTACATTTGCATGTTCATTCACTGGATTCACAACCAATTCTCTTTGCTTTGCTGCTTCGCGTTCCTGGGCGTTCATTTTGCAGATCGACGTTGTTAACTCGGGGTCATAGGGGATAAGTATTTCACCCTTACTTAGGGTGTTTGGCGTACAACGTTGGTTCCCTACAAAGAACAAAAACACAAAATAAAAGTAAAATTAGGGACTAGTATTACAAACTGAAAGTAGCAGCTAATAGACTATTACTACACCGTATTCCCCGGCAACGGCGCCGAAATTTGATACACCCAAAATTTACACTCCAAAAGGAATAGTAAAGTGATCGTGATCAAATATAGAATCCAACAAGAGTTGAGGTCAATCCCATAGGGAATGCGTGAGAATATATCTATTAGCATCCTTTTTCAGATGTAATATCTATTCCCAAAACAAAATTTCCATAAAGTAAATGAGGGTTTGGTGTTGCACACTAATTTATTAAAGTAAACAAGTAAAAAGGTGCAGTGACCACTGGATGTCAAACAATTAATGAGAAGCTAGGATTGTGTTCCCCATGACGTCCAATATAATAGCCAAATTTATGTAGTAAACCCGTTTATGATTACGTATACAAGATCTAACAAGTAATGTAACACCTAATTCACCTTCCGATTCTTCTTAGATGCATTTCATTCATCACCTTCTGGTCTCAGAATGTATACTTTTTAACCCTTGTTATGGATCCCAGAATACTCTCGCTTTCCGGTTTCAAGTACTTAGACTAGGTTAAAACCCCGAATTTCTATCATAGAATTCTTTTCCTAATCACTACATCCCTTCCGAGCATGTAATGAATACAGGCTTACCCTAACGCGTTGACTCATTAAGGAAGAAGTTAAAACAAAGAACATTACGATATATACGATAATCAATCTTGAGACTCACCTCAAATTCGTCTATCTTATTGAGTTGTCATGGTTCCCATAACCCTAGTTATGGGTTTAGCCTAGCATGTTCAAGATAAATAACCCACAACAATCTAAACAAATCATGATAAAGAACTTAATATTGGTAAAGTGATGAATCCATATATTACAATCTCAAAGAGATGATCAAAATCCAAGAGTTCAATGTAAATAAGTGCAAAATAAAGTTCTTACTTTGTTCTCTATCTCAAGCAGTCAAAGACAATTAAAACTGGAACAAAAATTTTATATATATGTACAAGGAAAAACCTAATTTGACTTAAAATAGGACATAGGCATCGACATGGGTATGGGCCGCTATACTGCCCGTGAGGCCCCAAACGGACTGTGAAATGGTCTGTGACTCAATACTTGGCCTTCAACTTTCATCACTTCCTCACATGCAACTGGTACGACCTGTGATAAGGTTCACGGTCCGTGAAAATGGTCTGTGTCCCATGCCTTGGAAATTTTTCGTGTTGTTAACCTCTCCTTTAATACTACAACCCTTCTCACGGTCCGTGGTGTGCCACATGATCCGTAGTGTGCTACACGGTCCATGAGAGGGTCCCATTAACTTTGACTTGCACGATTTTTCTCTTTTTTGACAGTAATACTCCAATTTCACGTCATTTTCACGGCGACTCCTATGACCCCTGTGTGTTCCCATGGTCCGTGAAAGGCACCATGACACTTGCCTTAGCTTTCATCGCTCAAGCCCCTTTGGCATGCTTTCAACCATCAGTTGTCACGCCAAGTGTGAGGCCATGGTGGGCCTCACGGTCCGTTGAGTGACACAAGGGTCGTGAAGGCACCCGTGGTCCTTCACTTAGTTCCATTCTTTGCTTCATTCTCCTAGGCCAATCCACGTGCCCTCCCATGGTCCATGTGATGTCACAGGGCCATGGAGGCCTCCATATACCAACACTTGTGCTCTTTTTTCATTTATTTTCCTACACTTCACCCATTACTCCATGCCTTAACCATTTTTCTGAAAAATAACAAAAAGACATATCAAACCAATAAATTGACTTGAGAATGCGCAAAATTTCTATGCTTAAAGCTACACAAAAGTCATATTTCTACGACTCATCAAAATACACATCTCAAACTACACAATAATATCTTGATATTCAAATAATGAAATAGGACTTGAAAAGGAAAAATGACCAGTGCAACAACATATTTGAGAAAATATAATTCAATCCCAAAAGACACAGTTCATAGTATTATGACTTACTGTATCTCAACCATGATATGCTCATCCATAACTGTAGGATATACTAAGATGGGAGACTGACATTTTTCTCCAACGTAATCTGCTTTCCATCATATTCACTAGCTCAATTACAACCATCTAATTCTAGTAAGCTAACAGAGTTGAATTCATATTAATACATTAATATAATATAACAACTTCCAATTTATAATAAGGTAAAAAACTTCTATAGAGTTGGCACCTAGCAGTTAAACCTTTAAGATTTTAAAACACAAAGACAATAAAGTTACAATATTTGGAGCTTACATGGATAATTTGGGAACGCTCTACAATAAAAGATTTTCCATCATGATCATGTGTATGAACGTACAAATGTAACTCACTTGGTGTTGGATCTCGACCTTTTTCAGTAGCCTATACCAATATAATTTTATATCACTTTTTTCAAAGTTACTTTTATAATAAGACATGATTTCAGCATATCATTGAAACTGAACTAATAGAGCATATAAATGAGAAAAACTAAACTAATATAGCATATAAATGAGAAAATAGAAAATCTGAAGGTTCATCGTACCTTCTCAATTCACTAAATTAAACTAGAAGGACTTTTTGTTCTTTACTGTGTATGATGCATATTCACAAGGTTGCACATGACTTATCAAAATTTTCTACTTTCTTGTACCTAACAGTGAATTTAGAGCATAAAGAGAATTTTATTTTGACCTTAATATTAGAGAAGTGTTGTTTTCCTCAGTATGTTACTCCATTCTATGTACTAGTATTTGTAATAGTGATACCCATAATATTGTTGATTTATAAATAGTGATTCAAATATCCTCTCGTTCCATCTCAACCTTTGTTTCTTTTTCATCTTTCTGTATAAATTGAACTTTACAATTTCTGTTATATGTTGTACAATCCAGAAAGAAGCTTAATAATCACTTGTGAAAATCTCTACATCATTCTCTATACTCCACTAATTTCCTAGAAGCTGAAAGTTGATATGAAGAAGGAAAAAAAGCAAAACACGCATAAAATGCAGATTGGAAATCAGAAGTATATGTGTTCATCCCCAACTAATATGCAGTGCTAGCTATTGCCCTGTAACACCATACCAATCTTGAGTACTCCTCAGAATTTTTCATTACCAGCAATCCACAACCAACCTAAAATAACACCAGAAAATATTTTAGCTAGTAGGAATAACACTAGCAAGTTACCCAGTGCATTTTGCTCAGGATCCTTGTATCCTTGAGGTGTAACTGTCATGACACAAATAGTGAGGTAACCATGTTTGTTCCCATCTCAACTTTACTTTTTATTTATTAACAATTCATATATATTATACCCCTCGCAATTCAGAAAAATAACAAAAAGAAAATTAAGTCTACAAGCCACTATAATGAGATTATATATCGTGTTTCTTTCTGATATTGAGATCATAGAATGCTATGCACAACCTCTCTACAAGGTTACTTTAGATAGAGACATTTTTTCTTTATATTTGTACATTTTGCAATTCCTTAGAAAGTCCAGCTTAAGCTATATGTTAGATGAGTGAAAAGTCAAAAAGCTCACAAGAATATTGGACAAATTCCTACGGTGATGTCATGCTCTCACTCCCGTTAAGGCGGACTGACACCCGTTGCCGATAAGGCTCGAAAGAACCAACTTGTATCCATGTGCTTCCTATACATATTATAAAGGATTTCTTCATTCAACATGCCTATAAGAAAGTAAACAGTAATACCAAACCAAAAGGAAATGCATGTGGCTAGGCTGTTGGGGCTACATTGTCTAAAATACGAGATATGACCACACTTTAATTTACATAGTTTACAAAGCCTCTAGATAAGGAAAAGCATCTGATAAGGGTCTGGATAGGCCCCGCCTCGACTAACTGTACAACACAAAAATATAAGCTCTGGACACACAAAGCTTCGAAGCAACCTGGAGCTTGGTAACAACAATTGGATATCCTATACTCCTACTGGGGAGATCTACTAGCACCTATACCTGCAACATGAAATGCAGATCCATCGTAAGGGACGTCAGTACGAGATAATGTACTGAATATGTAAGGTAGAAAATACTGTACATGAAGTAATAACTCAAATAAAACTATGCACTGGTATAGGATAAGAGACCACCTTTAGTTATGTTGTGGGATTATGTAGTTTATGTTCTTTTGATTACTTTACCTTTACTGTATAATCTGTACACAACATGTAATACAAATGGCCAGCTGATCAGTGGTAAATTATATCAGGATCGGCCTTGGCTAAGATTTTCCTTTAACCCCTTGGGCTACCTCCCGTGATAGGCTAGACCCTGGCTAGGTGATTCTTCCACCCCCCAGGTTACCACCCATCAATAAGCAATATACTTTATCTTTCAATTACTTTTGAGATGATTCTTTTGGTGGTTATAATATTGGAGTTGTAGGACTGTAGATGTAGCATGTGACATGTAAATGATCATACAAGACAATATGACAATGAAAAGAGTATGTTACACAAATAATGAAATGCGTATGAGATGAAACAACTCATGAACTTTGTTTAGTATGAGCTGAAACAACTCGTGAACTTTATTTAGCAACAAGAACCCATGTATCTTGGTATCTGAGTATGTGTGCAGATTTGAAGTTGACTATGTATGGGAGCATATGAACATGTGAAAAATTTGAGACATGGTTAATAGTTGTGTCAAAGTTAGTAAGTACCTTTATGCGCCAAGGAGGGATCTATGTTTCATGCCAAATAATACGAAATCTAGTAGCCTCACATACCTCGCTGTATGACCTCGCTATTACCTTGAGATAACCTTCCCTTTCTCCAAATATTTATCTATAACATAGTAGGTGATAAAACTAATATTATCAGCTAATAGATACATCTTGGTAGCCCAATCTCATAAAAAATAACATATGGGCAGCAAGCGATAATTATAAACCCGAGGGTATTCTTTCAACCTTTCCGCCCCTAATCGTAAATACTTGGCTACATTTGACGTCGACAATTCCAAACCTGTTTCAACTTTAACCAAACAATCCCCCCCATATATACACATAAAATCAGTCCTAAAATAGTTCAAAAATAGTCCTCAGAATAGGTGGAGGACATGATACCATAGCCCTCAATCAATCAGCCCACAAGTTTCTATTACGAGCACAATTACGATATCACACAAGAACTCATTTTTGTAGACTGTAAAAATGGTACAGTAGCCTTTATACATCATTGTAGAATCAATAATAATTAAGAATATTAGCCTCCCTTTATAATCAATCCAACCAAAAAGAGAAAAGCTTCCAAATAAACAAAAAAAATATACAACAACTTTTGGAACACATGCTGTCCAACAATTTTAGCAAAGGTATAATAAGCTTCGCCTCTTGTTTTACATAAGAAAACCATACTAAACACATAATTATTCTTACTTACCTTTACCCTCAAGGTGTAGGGCTTCTCCAAGAATCCTAAAAGCTTCTTGCGGCAGCTTTACAAACTCAAGAAAGAATAACAAGGAACCTTTGTGAAAGCTGAAATTTTCCAAGTCTAAGAATGACTTGAAGGTGCTGATTGTAACTACTTTTAAAGGATTACTTTGGCTGACTTTTTTTTTCTATTTTAAGCCTTATTTATTAAGTGATTAATGTACTATTTTGCCCCTTTCATGTGGGCCTTAAGGGGCTCCAAATTGATGGGCCTTTGCTGCCCACTTTTCCCCTTTCTCTTAGTCAGTTTTGACCCAATTCACCAGGTGAGTTTTGTTGTACTTGGGACCTTTTATTATTCATCTTGGGCTGTAAGTATAGTCCATTTATAATGCTAAAATATGGGCTAAATTTACACCCTTAACAAGGACTTTATTCATAATCATACTTAGACAAATTCGACATCGGGCCTCATCTCCGTTTAGCTAGCAAATTTAAGTTAAGTAAGTAGGTGACTCACCTGCTAGCTTCCTAAGTCCGACAAGCACCTCAATTCTCTCTCTTTGTTTAGGGTCGTGATCTCCTCAATTTGACTTAAAACTTATTTACACTCGATCCTCTTCCGCGTTAGACATACATGTCGCCCTCTAATTTGAGATTCATGCACTTGTAAAAATTGGCACTAATTTGCAAAGCCATGTCATGTTTCATTTGCATAGTACTAGTATTATAAGATATGGGGTGTTACAGGTGACCTACTGGCTAACTTCCTATAACTAATATTTATTAACTTCCTAGAATCAAGTGGATACTTAATAAATCAAATAACAAAGAGAAATAACTACTTCCAATTAGTAAGCTATATGTTCAGATACAAATGTATATACTTAACATAAGGAATAGTGCATGAAATATATATACTTACAAGTCTGTTTTTATGCTTTCCAATTATGATAGAGCCTTCGGTGTGAGTTCCAGCAACTACTTCTCGTCCACCACAATGGTTCTTTGAATTATTTTTGACCTTTCAACACACTTGGCATCTCCCCAAAGTTGCATCCAACTTTCCCACACATTTACAGGTACATAGGATGGCTTAAGTTTGCTCGCTTTTCTTCTAAGAATGAAATCTTTGTACCTTGTTGCTGCCTTAACATCCCATTTTCTCCTTACTGCACTTTCACTGATGGAGGGGTCCCAATAAAATGTTATTGAAATAAATTTTCAAATTAAGCAATACATTAACATCCTACCTATATAAAAGTGAATAATTTTGTAAACTTAATTATGATGAAAAGTTATACCTTGAATTCTCCAAAATATCCATCTCTTATTTCATTTGAGACACCTTTTCAATTGATTCAATTAGGATCAACTTCATTTTTGAAAGACTCGGATATGAAATTAGAGCATGTCCTGGAAGGTTCCAACCTGTATAAATTTTCAATGTAATACACTAACACCATATCATAAATAAAAAATAATAGCATAAATATGGACTAACCCTGCAGAATTCGAAGTAATAAGGTGTAACACCCCACACCTTACATGTACTAGTCCTATGCACATGAAATATGATATGGCTTTGTCAAATTAGTGCCTATTTTTTTAAAAGTGCTTGAGTCTCAAATTAGAGAGCGATATGTACGTCTAACGCTTAAGAGGGTCGAGTGTATACAGGTTTTAAGCAAATTTGAGGAGATCACGGCCTTAAATAAAGTGAAAGAAGTAAGGTGCTTGTAGGACTTAGGAAGCTAACAGGTGAGTCACCTGCTTGTTGCTTAAGAGGCTTTCCTCTTCTTGGTTGGCTGGATTATGAAGTAAAGTTTATGTCTTTAACAAGTTTTAGTTTTGTAGTGATATAACAAGGATGCTACACCATTTTTATAGTTCGCAAAAATGAGTTGTTATGCGATATTGTAGTTGTGCTCCTAATATGAACTTGTGGACTGATAATCGGAGATTGTTGTTTCACGTTCTCCATATACTTTAGAACTATTCTTTTACTATTTTAGGACTATTTTTATATGCATATATGGTGGGGACTATTTGGTTAAAGTTGAAACAAGTTTAAAATTGTCGACGTCGAAATATAGCAAAGGGATGTAACGTTATGCCGCCTATTTGTATGTTGTGTAGAATTGTTATATGTTGTGCTTTGTGGGCTGTTCTAAGACTGTTATGGCACTAAAATAGGTTGCACATGATATGTATATGAGAATGTGTATTAGAAATTATGATTAGAGGCAGAAAGATTGAAAGAATACGCTCGGGTTTATAATTATACGCTTGCTACCCATATGTTGTTTTTTTTTATGAGATTGGCCTGCCAAGATGTCTCTATTGGCTGCTAATGCTAGTTTTATCACCTACTATATTGTAGATAAATATTTGGAGGAAGGGAAGGTTATCTCGAGGTAATAGCAAGATCGTCCAGCGAGGTATGTAAGGCTAATTGATTTTGTATTACTTGGCATGATACATAGATCCCTCCTCGGAACATAAAGGCACTTACCCACTCCGACACAACTATTAATGGTATCTCCACTCTTTCACATATTCATATGTTCCTATACATAGTCACCTTCAAATCTGTACACATACTTGGATACCAAGATACATGGGTTCTTGTTGCTAAATAAAATTCATGAGTTGTTTCATCTCATACGCATTTCATTATTTGTGTAACGTACTCTTTTCATTGTCGTATTGTCTTGTATGATTATTTGTATATCACATGCTACATCTACAGTCCTACAGCTCCAATATTATGACCACTAAAAGAAACATCTCAATGGTAATTGAAAGATAAAATAAAGTATATTACATATTGATGGGTGGTAACCTGAGGGGTGGAAGAATCACCTAGCCTGGGTCGATCCCATTATGGGTCGTGATCTCCTCAATTTGACTTAAAACTTATTTACATGTTACTTCATGTACAATATTTTTTGTCTTACATATTCTGTACATTATCTCGCACTGACATCCTTTATGGGGGACCTATATTTCATGCTGCAGGTACAGGTGCTAGTAGCTCTTCCCAGTAGAAGTACAGGATATCCAGTTGTTGTTACCGAGCTCCAGGTTGCTTCGTAACTTTGTGTGTCTAGAACTTATATTTTTTTATTGTATAGTTAGTCGAGGTGGGGCCTATCTCGACCCTTATAAGATACTTTTCCTTATCTAGAAGCTTTGTAGATCATGTAAATGAAAGTGTGATCATGTCTCGTACTTTAGACATTGTGGCTCCAACGGCCTAATCATATGCATTTCCTTTTGGCTTGTTATTACTGTTTACTTTCTTGAAAACATGTTGAATGTGCAAATCCTTTATAATATGTATAGAAAGTGCATAGATATAGGTTGGTTCTCCCAAGCCTTATCGGCAACGGGTGCCAGGCTGCCTTAACGGGACTTTGGGCGTGATAAAAGTGGTATCAGAGCGGGTCATTGTAGGGAGTCTACAAAGCCATGTCTATGTAGAGTCTTGTTTATTAATGTTTTGTGTACGACATTTATAAGTAGGAGGCTACGTGGTATTTAGGGGTTGTTACTTTCTTTTCATTCTTTAGATCGTGCCATAGAGCCAAGTGTAATAGGTGTATTATGTCTAACTCCTGAATTGTTTTGTACAATAAGTATACCAGTAACAAGGAAAAACAAAGCTAAAGGGAAGAAAGTAAAAAAGGGTGGTTAATATGCCTAGGCATTAAATTATTTTGTACAACAAGTATGCTAGAAATCAGGAAAAACAAAGGTAAAGGGAAGGAAGTAGAAGTGATAGTTGGTATGGGTGAGATAATGAAATGAGGCTCAAGATGAGTATCTATCACAGACATCTCCAACTCCTCTAGCTCCTGATGAACCAGGAAGTAGTGAAATTCCCCCAGAACAACCTATCGATGCTACCGTGCAGGATCTGAGAAATGCAGTCCAACTATTGACTAGTATAGTTGCTGGCCAAGGTCAAAGACAGGAAGGTCCAATTATAGATGCAGGTGGTGTGAATAAGGCAGCTAGCACGAGGTATGAATTGAATTTGAATTGAACATAGACTCACTATGAAGAATTTGAATCTAACTCCAATCATATAGCTCAATTCTCCTTATCTGTCAACATTAACTCATATCATGAAGATCTTTAAGAATTCATGTACCTTAATTTATTATTAATCGCCTCTTTATAGACCTTACCATATTCTTTATAAAAATTTCAATGTACTAATTATCATACTCAAAATCACAAAAGAGCTTATCGCCATATGCAAGCCATACATATATAGATTTGTTTTTCAAATATTACCCAATAGTTTTCTAACCCAGACCAATGATACATAACATTATCACTATAACCAAAGAAGAATAGATGGAATCACGTATCTCTAAATTCAATTCTCCACTTTCTCGAAATATACATCTTTGACCTTTACCACCAAAGTAAATGTCTTTGTTCTTGCATCTTTCTAAAGGCTAACCTACATCTCACTAATTTTATTTATTTTAAAATTCTAGCTCTTTTAATTCTCTTTGATCAGTGTCTCAACTCATTCTAATCTGTTCATGCAATCACATTACACATTAAATACTAATAATTCATAATTTTAAAGATCTACAAGTAATTATTACCATATTGAATTCATTTAACTAAAAATCCTTATCATATTATTGCATTCCGTTCACAATCCATCACGAATTCTTATTATCATTATGCTCAGTAGCCATTGCCATCATCTTGAGGCCAACCTTATCATTGACATGATACTTTTAATGCACTTATACTAATAGAATCTAATGACTAACCAAAATTTTTATACACACTCTCCTACTAAACCTCTCCATTACCTTTCCTCGAGTTACTTAATGGGACTTTATTTATCCACAAGCTTATCATTCCAATATTGATCCGTTCCCTTGGAGTTATTATGAAATCACTAATCATCATTTAACATCCTTGAGATACATTTCACCACCTATATATTAGTTTACCAAAGATCCACCACTTTAACTCTCTTAGATCTTTATAGACATCTTCCTATACTTATTGTTCTTACTGGCATAATAGTTGCTTCGTATGACTCTTATTATCTAACCTCTTTCTTTTTAGTCTACTAACACTCATCTTCTATGTTCACAAACATCTAACTAGAAAGCTTGGACTATAACAGGAGGCTCCTCATTATCTATCACTCGCCCCCTTTGACCCAACTCTTAAGGGTAATAAATAATGGTTACAACAGTCCACAATTGACAACTTATTTATACTATCTATGTTCCCTTAGTAAGTCATAAGTTTACAATCTCTCACAATTATATACTATTTTGAATATACATCTTAGGCCATTTTCTTATCTAATGACTTAGGTTCAATTTACTGTTTTCATCTAATGATCACATTCACCGTACTCGTAACATCACACTCTTTCCAAATCAACATCTTGATTTCTCGTTTATGTTATGTCAAGCATGCTAGAGTAATCTCCAACTAATAGTATCATCCTCATCATACTATCCCTCTTTTCATAATGCTCACCTAAACTTCAAACTTAGGATTTAGTACTAAACATGTACATCCATACTCTTTACATATTATACTAACTCTAAACTACTAGATAAAGTCAAGAAATATTGAACCACTACATCTCAATCTCATGATAAGAAATCAACCTTTACCTAATAGTACATCTAAGTATAGTCTATCATCATACTTTATTTTATAAGTTTAGTAATATCTATCTTATCCATCATACCTCCTTACATAGCTAAGTTTATAACTCTATAAATCTCATGTGATTCTTCTTTCGAAATCATGAGCCTAGTTTAGGTCTACCACTTTATGCCATCTGATTTTCTATTCAACACCTATACTTGATCTTTACCAACACAATGACATGTCAACATCAACTCATTTCTTATTCGAGTGTACTCCATCTCATACTAACTAATACTCTTCCTCTACCTTCCACCAGGAGAACTAAATGATACTCACTACTTTTTAACCAAAACCCAACAGGGACTTGACTTATCACCCAATTTATTAGCTCATCACCACATGACTCTTAACTACATACTTCAATCATCTACTATTCCCACTCTTCATGGTTTTTATATCTTTCTAACTCTAAGATTATTCTATCACTCAGAGGTTACAAAAGTCTTCAATCACTTTTTCTGGGGGATTCAAATACCACTAAGTACTCATAGCCATAACTCAACGATAATATTTGAAAAATGGTTCAGAGAATAAAGTCTAGAAGTACATCATATCATGCTCTAGCTCAAGCGCATGATTCACAAAAATAAGAGTGTATTATTTTGAATCAATAAACTTAAGCACGCTAGTTGGCTCCTCTTAATCCTAATATAGTCTCTAACGTTCTGAATACTTCATGTTAAGGTAACTCATTAATAAAGATTTAGGCTTTCTGTTCCAACTACTTTAAGTATGAGAGGTAGTTGAACAAATTTGGGCAAACACACGAATGTGGATAAATTTCTTAGAAAGTAACCCTAATGCACGATTAAAAGAGTGAAGAAGATCAGATAATCATTGGTATCACCTAGATACCAATTGGATTCAAGTAATAACACGAAAGAAACAAAGAAGGGAGTTTTCCTAAGGTCCTGTAGCCTCTCAAGGAAAAGTAAAGACGTCCCCGTACCATTTTGGAAGACTCTACTTGACTTGTCCTTGTCCTTGTGTGATGAGATCAATGAACCTAAAGCTCTGATACCAAGTTTGTCACTACCCTAAAATGGGCTATGGGTGGCACCCACACTTAACTTCCTAAGTGGGAGAACCAATGATATAAATCCCAACCTATATTAGTAGTTCAAGTTATAAAACAAGGAATAACAAAAGCACTAAGTCTATTATATATCGTTTTCTCAAAACCTGAAAGTTATCACATCAAGGACATCTATCTCAAATACTAAGTTTAAGAGTAGAAACACCAAAAATAGATAAATAAAATATCTATGTCCAAAAAATAAGGACATCATGCCATAATTGATAGAATCCAACAGGAGCTAGAAGGTAACCTCACCTTGAAATCTTATATACCGACGAT
>DF359185.1:37247-79774 GCA_000787875.1 Solanum virginianum | reverse complement strand
TGACATCACAAGGAAGCATCCATATTTGACTTTGAATGTTCAACAATGGCAACAACTATTTTTTACAGTTGCCATTGTTGAATGGCTGGACATCTTCATCCGCTTCTCCGGATTTGATTCAAAGATTTTGCTGCAACTTATTGAGCAATAGGGATATCCAAGGTACATGTTTCGGCACCTCATCTAAATTGGGCAGTTTAGTTTATAAATATAATTTACTATCAGAGAAAATTTATCAGTTATTTTCATTACATAACGATTAAATAATTGATGGCTTGTTTCGACATTATTTGAACTACTACCCTGTATAATCCCATAAGTGGGATCTAGGGAGAGTGGTAAGTGGTGCATATGCATCCTTACCTCTACTTTGATTTGTGAAGGTAGAGAGGTTGTTTTCGATTGATCACGGCTCAAGTAAAGCATATAAAATCAGTATGAAAAGAGGAAAAATAATGGAGAAAAGAACGGTAGGAACAACAAATAATATGAGCTGAAGCAAAGGAAACAACAAATAATAATAATATCGAAGATAAAGATAGAGATAGTAATACTGATATGGGAAGCTAGACAACGCTAGAAGTGGAAAATAGAGATCAATAAGTCTTTTTTCTATCTTAAGCTAATATTTCATCTTACCTAACAAAAATTGAACCAAAGAGCAAAAGACAAAAAGACAGCAAAATAGACAATAAAGTCACAAAGAGTGGAATGCTTCCTTTGTCTTTCCTCAACATCATCCCTTCAATTATAGGATAATTCACCATCAAGATGAAAAATGAGAGGAACACTTGACCAAACAGATCACTCAATCTCCCTTCAAAAATCACTTTTCGAATAACTCCCCAAGTGAAGGAAATCATATTCAATATGACTAATGTAACCAAAGGGACAATTAGCATTTTAGATGCTTGAAAATCATAAATTCCCATTTGGTATCGCTTCAATTGTTCATCATCAACAACTTTACTTGTGGGCAAAAAACTTGCTTTTCTGAAGCCATATAACTTCAAGATTGCATCCAAAGTTCCATAGAAATAAGCGGTTATTGACTTTATCATCCATACCCTCCATTCATTCCACCATGTTCTCATTGTCCCTCCAGTGTTGACAACATCCCATAAGTATTTGCAAAGTGTTGACAAGAAAAGAAAAGAATATAAAATGAACCATGGACTTGAGACCTGTGAAAATATAAGATAGTTACTATCAAAGTCTATTTCAAAGTTTTAATTTAAGTTCTATATATTGATAGTGGAATAGGAATTTTACGCTATCGGGTCATATAAAAGATAACAATAATGAGTTAAGTTTTACAGACTGATGAGTAAAATAAAGCTTCACACAATCTGGTCACTTAATAGATAACTATAGGTAAATCTCTCTTATAAGCACCAACTGAAAATCTAATAAAAATGGTACCTAACCTGCTATCACAGGTTAAAATTCGCTGATAGCATAGAAAAATCATAAAATCGCCCGTGCATATAACTTAAATCCAATAGTAACTACATACTCTATTTTCAAGACAAACCATATCAATTCTCATGTATCTATTGGTTTGATGAAAAATCAGGTGCAGGTAAGTTTATGTCATATAGGAGACAAAGCTGAGGAATGATATGATAGCTAAAAAACCAATCGAAACATGACACATACACTTTTACTTGTTGCAGCACATTAAAATTCACCGGTCTTTCAAAATACTTTTGCATTATCAATGTATATAAGTTAAATCCTCGTACCTTAGGGTAAATGGGAACGCCATTTAGGAGACAAAGCTGAGGAATGATAGCTAGAAACCAAGCTGGGAAGCAATAGAGAGGCTGAAAAGCCAGGTAAGCATAACACATTCTTTCAAGAAGAGGCATTCTTGATTTCAAGTCATAGATGAGGGGACAAAATCTTGAGAAAAGAACTTCCATTAGTCCCGAATTCCATCTTGTGCCTTGAACTAATGTGTCATTCAAATTTGTTGTACTACTGCCTAAAAATGCTGGCCTTGAAGGGTTATAGAACACAGATTTCCAGCCTTTGCAGTGCAGGGTGAAACCTGTGAGGTAGTCTTCCACCACTGAATGGTACAGGAATCCTATCTATATATATATGTAAATGAAGTCGATCAAAGTTAGCACAAATCTGATAGACTGAAGAATTGATAGAGTTATGGTAGAGGTGGCAAAGCAAAATCAATCCATTTCTTTAGGTAAATCGTTTGATTTAGTGGCATAGTCGGGATTTTCACTCAGCGGATTCAAAATATAAAGTAGACACGTGAAGAAGGCAAGAGAATTCAAATAATTTTGACCTTACATAACAGTTTAATTTTAGGGAAATCCTCACCATCTGCTCTATATACATAAAAAAACTATTTTTGACCTTATTAATAATGTAATTTTACGGCAGAAGGGGCTTAGATGGACCCCTTGCACCTTTACCTCCTCCCTTGGCCCAACTACCTAAGTTAAAAGAGGTCACGTTGATTATCATAATTAACATGTTTGTTGACTTGATCCAATGGATTGAACTCGAAATGACCCATCAAATTATTGTGTCAAAATGTAACTCAAACCAAAGTATATAAAATAAAATTTGGAGAATTGGAATTACACAAATTTGAGAGAAAATATGCTAATAATTTGTTAAAATTACATTAGCATTCACATTCTATTAAGGGAAGATTGGTCATACTGGGGGTTGAGCTATGACCCATTATTTGGCCATTTTGACCCAAGAAACTGTGAAGGGGTCGGGTCATAAACCATTTATCAATTTGACCCTTTTTGCTCACTCAAATTTGACCACTCCACCTATATGCCACCTTTAAATTATACATAATTAATTTCAACATTAATGTGACTGTTGACTTACCTCTTCTCCCCATTGTGACTCCTCTTCATAGGTGCAAGAGGCTAAAAATTTTGCTTCTTGGATCTTATCGTCAGCAAATTCCTTGATGATAGTGTCATATTGCTTATCATTAATGCTTGTAATAACAGTATTTAGAAACTCATTTGAGGAACCACAACACTTCTTCAGCTCAATAAGATCCATGTCTGATTAAAAAGTTAAAAAGAATTGTGATTACTTCAGAGTATATATGGAAAACAAATTTACTATACGAGACAAATTTGTCAAGAATTATTAGAGAACATTTTCATGATTGATTTATAGCAAATTATGCACTATCAATTCATCTTAACCAACTATAGTAGGATATGTTGTTCAGGTTCTCTAAAAATGTTGTCGAAGAATCCAACATGCACCTGTCTGCATTTTTGAAGAGTTCGTCCATCATAAATAGCAGGTTATTACTCCATTTTACATATATTACTATATCAGCTTTGTTTGCTATTAAGATTACACATTATTGTAACTCAACTTATTCCCTTGTATAAAAATTCATAAACTTCACCCAATAGTGTGACCTAGTGGTTGAGTTGAGCACCATGAGGTCTCAAATTCACATTCCAGCGGAGATAAATACTAAGTGATTTCTTCCCATCTGTTCCAACATTGGTGGACAAAATTACTTGATACATGCTACTCATGAGTGGAGTAAGTCACGGTGCACAGAAGCTGCTCCGGACACCACATTTATCAATTCTTGTTCCACACTCACCATGTACGAAACTTAAGATCTTTCATAATTGATGAGCAATACCTTTGTGTATAGCAGTCCCATATAGAGCTTTCCTCTTCATATAGAAGCATGTACCAGATAGCATAGGTCCTATAAGCCCATCCATCCCTGGCCACTTGACCTAAATATACACCAAAATCTTTATTATACATCTAGTATTTGATATAGATTTATTAGAAATCTGCAGATTTTCCACCGACCGGAAAATCTAAATAAGTTTGGTAGACTGTATAAAAATAATACTAAATAAGTAATGCTTGCATTAATTATAATGAAATATTTTTTATGCATTGTTTGGTTTGGTGGATTAAAAATAACATCCATTGCATAATTTTTTTTAAAAATTATTTGTTTACAAAGATAGCCTCCACAAATATGGTGAAAAGATGTAAAAAAAGATAACCTCCACAAATATGCATGCATTAAATCTCCTGCATTACTAATACCTAGAAATTGATGGTATTAGTAATACACACCATAATACACAACAGAGTGTACAACTAAAAGTGTACAAAACAAGGTACTACTAATTAATACACCTAATTAGTGCATGCATTATTTTTGTTAGTACACTCTACCAAACGACCTCTTAATGTCAACAATCCAACATGTGAGGTATGGGGAAGGGTGGAGTATCTCAAACTTTATCCTTGTATCGGAGAGACAAAGAAGTTCCCAATAGGCCTTGGGCTCAAGTAAAACATCTCAAAAACGTCAATGCATAAAATTCAAAATCATATATGAATATGAAAATGTTACCACAAAAACAGCTCTGAGGGCAGAATCATAAATATCATTCTTGCTAATGTTGCGAAATCTTTGAGGGAACTGAACAAATGCAAGTGAGGGAGAGATTTTGGGATCAAGGTGAAAGCACATTGCTTGTCTAGCTGAAGATGGATCATTGGAGTGCATATCACAATCCAACATTAATATGTATGGTGAGTTGCTTATGATTCCAGATACTCTAAGCTACAAAAAGAAAAAAAAATCATATAATTATTACTCTTAGTCACCAATAACGGAACCATGATTTTCACCAAGTGGGTTCAAATTCCAAAATATGAAGAAGTAAACCCGCGAAAAGTTTTAAAGGTAATTCAACATTTATTATATAGGTATAAGAAATAATTTTAATCATATATAAACAATATAATTTTCTGCCGTAGGAGGTGCAGATGAAGCTCCTTCGCGCTGGCTCCACTCCTGTTAGTCATAATCAATATTTTTTTAAGAAAATATACTCAGTTCGTTTTATTTATGATATCAAAATTAATTTTAATTATGTATAGACAATGTAATTTTTCACCGCAGAAAGTGCAGATGAACCCCTTCACCCCTTTTCGTCACATTTAATATTTTTTTAAAAAAAGAAAATATACTTTGTTTTATTTTATGAATCTTAACTTTACTCGACAAAATGTTGAACAATATAATGGAAGATTTTTGAAACTTATCATCTGAAACATGTTATAGCACTCAAGGGAGTGTAATAAAAAGATAAAGAAAATTTTGAAATTTTCTAGTAAGAAAAAAATGAAGATTTGTTAAACTTATGTAATAAACATTCCACAATATTTATGTGGCTATAAAACCATTGATATATGTGGCTAAAAAACCATCATCAAGATTAAAATAGAAATTTTGTAATAATAAGTTTAAGAATAGTACAAAATAGATTTTTGAATCTTATTATTCAAAACATGCCATATCATTCTGACAGTGTCATAATGATACACAACTTAAAAACATGTCATGTGACCTTTTTTTTTTAAGTTTGTTCTAGAAAAAATTGCCTTTCTAAATTTGGAAATACACAACTTAATCTTCTCATTTGCCTATTGAGTTAGGACAAGTTTAAAATTATAAATTTCTACAAAACTTTTTCTTTTATTAAACTTTGTATCAAATTAAATAAGTTCATATAAATTGAAATAAAAAAATACTAATATAAAAATGTGAGATGTTTTTTATACCGATAAAAAAGTACAAATAAATAGCTATTTATGGAAAGGGTGAGAGAGAGTAATACAAGAACATTGAGGGCTCCAGCTTTGAAATGGTGGGGATGAGAAGTATTTTTCTCCCTTGAAACATAAACAAGAGATGGTATTCCACAACCTCTCTTTCCTATTGTCTGCAAGAAAATTTTGAATTAGTCAGAACCCTAATATAAAAATTAAACATTGAACAAAAATCGAATTAGTTAGATATTTTCATATAGATATCGAATATTAAATTGACAATAAAAAAATAAAATGATATGGAAAGAAGGGATAGTTATGCATTTAGCTGCTTGTTGAAAAATATTTCTATTTGCTAGCTAATATGCCTATATATACATATATTATGTTTATATTTATGTGTTTTTTTTTTTGTTAATTTAGATGAACGACTATTTATATCGATTTCTCATAAAAATAGTACCTCAATAACAGTATCACGATTTGGGCCAAAGTGAACTCCTGTATCATTTGCCCCTCCATTTTCTTGAGTTTTCTTCAGCCGCTCCTTGAACTCCTTGTACTCTTTCTGAGCACATAGATGCTAATTACCGATTAATGTCCTCCTATATAACTAATAAGGATGTTGGCGCCAAAAAACTTTACCAAGACAATTCAAAATATAAAGAATTTAACAAACGAAAAAATTAAGGAAATTTAATATTTATTATAAATATATAAAAACAAAGATAATAGCTTATTAAACTATATAATTAGAAATATCTTAAGGAAGGTCACAGATTGATTCCCCTATCAACGTCTTCTGAGTTAAGAGATTGTACAAAAATAATTATTTCTTAAAGATTCTTCGAAGAGAATAATAAATCAAATTAAATCCGTACTTCGTTTAATTGTTTACCACTGATGAGACGAACTACATTTTCTGTGGACCATATGTGGTGAAGAAGAATTAATAATTTATTCTTCGAAAACTGAAAGATAATATAGAATAAAAAAGTGGCCTCTAGTGTAGTGACAAGTTTGAAAAGATAATTATTCGGATTCGTATATCGTGGTTCAGTGCTCAGATAAGAGTCTCCTTTATCCGATTATTTTAAAAAAATTTCTAAAAATTTTAAAATAGTTTGAATTATTCAAAATTTAAGGTAAAATATTTTAAGTATACTGAAAATTTTATAAAAATATATTATTATAATTAATAAAAATTAATTAGTAATCCCAGAATAACTTTATCCCAACCGACCTGAATATTATTTCTTTCTAGCAGATAATCTTTGCTGCCATTAATCTCATCATCATTATCAGCTTGGAAAAACGACTCAGGGCAAATCCTCTTCACTCCAAATTCCCGGCAAAACGGGACCCACACTTGCCCAAACCTCCACGCTTCACGAACCGCAGACAGCGTCGAAACTGAACCGGCGTCGTCGGAAAGATACACCGACACCTTCTCCGGCGGATAATCAATCGCCATTGCTGATAAAACAGTGTTCATAACTCCCAACGCCGGTTCCTTTATCGGATCCGCCGTACAAACAAATACATCGATCGCCGGTAGTTCATCATCCGGCGGCAAGTTTTCCGGGAAAACAGAGCGGGAAACTGGAGAGAATAGATGAGCTGAGTTGAGGATCCATAGGAAGGAGAGAATTAACTCGGAAGCGAAAATTAGAAACCAAAAAGGTAAAAATGAGATTTGAATTTCCTTGAGATTGATTATTAGTCTGTCGTAAAGCATGAAGAGTATTGCGACTGAGTGAATCAAAGTGTGAGTTCTGGTTACTATGGCTGAAAATTTGTGCACTTTGCACTTTTGCAGAGGAGGAAGTGTTTCCATTTTTTCTTCAAAACGAAGAATAGTGAAACAAGGTCTGTGTGAATCCGAGTTTTCTTTTTATGGAGGAATAATTTTAAATATATATAATAAAATAATACTTTTATAACAGTGATTTGGACTTAAGACTTTTATGTTGGAATTTTCAAGTTTAAAATCCTTCGTCAGTGAAAGCAAAAGGTTTATTTTGGATTGAGTTCATCGCAACAAATTTACCTAATCCAAGTTATCTCCTCTGTGATTTGCAAGTTATTATACAGAGCACTTTCCCTTATAGTACAAAAATATATATAGAGAGAGAGTGTGTGTCATGTTATTATATACATAAAAAATTGTAGGAAGTATATACTAAGTTACTAAACCATGTAATATGATTTATCAAAAACATACGACGTGTACATTAAGCATGCAATATTTTACATATATATACTATATGGTAGTTACATGATAATACACTCAAAAAATTAAATATAGTTAAATTAAGATGAAGTGTACATTGATCATTCAATCTTTATTAACTTAAAATTATCTTAAATATTTTCAAAATATAAATATGAAATTCTCTTGATGTTTCAAGTCTCTTCAAATATAATTCGTTCAAGATAATTTACGTAAAATTAAAAAAAGAGAAGACAGAGAAGAGGAAGAAGATAATTTACTCAAAATCACCTCTAAATAGTACCTATAATTTAAATACAGTCCCTATAATTTAAATACGGGGGCCTTTCAATATTTTAAATTTTTTAATATATAATTTATTCGAAACACTTTATATTTCTGGTACGCCGAATTTTTTTTTCAAACAAAAAGACAAGAAGAAAGGAAGAATAACAAAGGAAGACGAAACCAACTGAACAAGTACTTGGCCAATTTCAATAATTCAAAGTTATCAGTTTTAAAAAGAGAAAATCAATAATTTTGCAAATGGGCCTATATTTGGTAAAGCAAAATATCGAATGACCACTTTCATAATTTGGCCTTTTATATAACAAGATTAAAAATTAAGTTTATTTGTTTAGAAAAATGAAATCATTTGACAAATAAGAATTTTAACTCTCAAATTTGAATTTAGTTTTAGGAGTATATGTGATTTTAATTAGCAAATGATAATCAAATAGTTCAATTCGTTTCAACTAAATTTTGTTGATACCTGAAGTTGACGTAACATATAAATTCTAAAGATGTCTAAATATTCATTCTATGAGTTGGAATGTTTTAAATAACATTGTGAATATAAGTTGAGATATTTAAATATGCATATCAAGGTGTAAGTACTTATTTGTCAGCTAATGACAAATTTAAGTGTTGTCAAAATAAAATAAAATAAAAGTATTTCAACAATGATATATACTTTCTTGGGAGAGCGGTCTAATATACCTTTAAATTTTGTCATTTAGAGTTATATATCATTCATTATAATAGTGACTCACATATACTCCTATCATTATAAAAGTGTCTCACATATATTTCTATTATTATAAAAATAGCTCACGTGTATCTTTTCCATCTAACAGTAATTAAAAAAAGTTAATTTTTAAAAAATCCATGTACGAGGCTATACAATCCTTCTCACACATAATTTGCATTAAACTTTTTTTATTATCATTATTTTACTGCATCGCATAAGTTTTTCCTTTTTTTAAGATCAAATTCAGAAACTTCTAATTAACGAAACCTTCATTAATTTTTTGTGCTTTATCAAATAAAAACCACAATATTTTATTTTATTTCAAGAAAAACTCTAATGTCTATTATTTCTACTCCCTTCCCCACACAAAATTTGGAGAGAGATTTCACTTAATAAAGAAAATGACAACTCATTTTGGATTTGTTAGGTATTTTTTAACTCATGTGCACAGATATCTAGGTAATGTGATCTTGATCTTATAATCTAACATAATATTCAAAGTTGTATGCGTTCCAAAATTAACATTTGACTATTTGTCCCTTTGACAGTTTAGGTATTGACTCAACAAATACTGAACTATCATCGAAAAATATGGTATAATTGTTGAGATTATTTTTTTTTAATAAAAAATTTTAAATTTGAATCATGAATATGAAAAAAACATTGATAGAGAGCGCTAATCCTCAAATAACAGTTTCTACATACAATTCGAAATAGTCAAATTTTAATGTAAACATCAAATACCTAATACAAAAATAGAAAAAGATTGAATTTGACTTATATGAAAGAATTTGGTTAAGACTTATACAAGTTATACATTTGTATTTGCCTTCATTGATAGGTAACACTAACGGTCAAATGGCGGCCAATTCATGAAAATTTGAATTGTGAGTATCAAATATTTGATGAAAAATTAAACAAAAGACTGAATTCAACTTAAATGAGAAGATTTGGTTAAGACTACAAATACCAAAATAGAGTAAACATTTTAAAAAAGTAACTTGTATCTTAACTTAAAATATATAAACAAGGACAAAATCATCACTTTTTTTTAGAAAAGAAAACCTTAATTAGCATTTTGTGTTATTGAAAAACACGATTGATAAGTGAAATTACATTTAACCCAAATTCTCGAGGTACATCTTTCGTGATATTTTTTAAATTTAATCCTTGATTTTTTTAGTACCATAATTTTATTCTTGTTAAGCTTGCACTTTGAAAAATTACATTGAATATGATAGTTTGCTATATAAAGTTTAAATTATTACTCGTAAGTCGTATCACTGAATACTCACCTTATTCATGTCTTTTACTTCTTTATATTACAAATTCTCAAATCCCCTTGGCGAAAATCTTGTCTGCGAAATACGACAAGAAAGCAGAATTTCTTGTAGACCAATGTCAAAATTTGGGATTATTCTCCCCATTTTTAACTACTCTATACAAGCTTTTGTTTAGTTCCACTATACATTGGTTAAAAAGATGTTGCAGCTAGCAACTAGTCACACAATACCTGTACACCAATTGAACTTGTACACTGTTGTTGATGCACATCATCCACCGACCCATCAACGCGCAGAAATCTCAAGGGAAGTGCTTGCTGGAGCATCTCTAAATCGTACCTGAGTGAAGCCAGAATATCAGTTTGAGCGTTGCTGGCATGGCACTAGCTTTGCATCATTGCAATGAGACTTGAAGCCTTAAACCTGGGATATGTTCAAACTTCATGTCAGCATGGCTTTCCTAAGCTATGAAAGATGTATATAACGAGCAATTGTGTTGTAGAAGCCTCAAACCTCATTTCTCAAGGGCACGGGGATGACACACTGATATCTTGAAACCATCCATCATTTGTTTCCGGAAGGGAAATGATGTTCCACAAACTTCCATGAAGGCCTGGCATCGCCAGACATGGGTGTTCTGGACTCCAGCAGTCCTTTCAGCCATTTAATTTTGTTTACGAGTTCCTCCAAATCCAAAATTCCTGCCTCCATCAAGTCAGAATTCATTGAGTGTAACTGAATTCCATCATTGGTTCTGAACTTCTTCAAAGGACAACTTGAATAGCTAGTTGGCCCAGCGTCAGCTTTAGCTAGATCAACTCCGACACACGAACTAGAAGCTTTATCTGATAAGATGGATTCCTTTGCCAATATTTCTCCTGTATGGGAACTAGAACAAATGTCTGGCCGTCTCACTTTCTTTGATGTATTTACAGTTGCCTCCTTTGGAAGATCAAAGAGTGGGGGTCGTTCTGCTGACTCGGTAGTATTCAAATCCCTCTTTTCACCCGAGGCCGTTGACAGGTTTATAGATGGAGTAGAGAAAGAGAGATCTGATGAAGATCCAGTTCTCCCTTCACTCATAGAATGTATTTCCAAAGCTGGAAAGCGACCAAACGCTGCAATGAACGTGACGAGCATGTCAAATATAAGGATGCAGGATTTTCTTTACAGAAACAATTTTCATTCTACAAAGAAAAGAAACACATAAGAACTAATTGGAATGCACTGCAACTGTAATTAGGTGGCACTATACAGCCCAATGACCACGCTTATTCACTTTGTACTGGAAAATGCACCAAAAAGAGACGGCCCGATGCACTGAGTTCCCACTATGCCTAGGGTCTTGGGAAGGGCCAGACCACAGGTATCTTTTGCACGCAGCCTTACTTGCATTTCTACAAGAGGTGGTTTCCACATCTCAAATCCGTGACCTCTTGGTCAAAAGGCAGAAACTTAACAAATTACGCTAAGACTCCCCTTCAACTAGGAAATGAACATAAAGCAAACAAATGCACATTACACTTCTTTATTGTTGACACAACCATGCAGAAAGTTTCAAAGTAGACTGCAAGAGTGGGATGCAGTGGTCATCCATATGTTGAAAACACGGGGCATCAAGAAGGAGGTGCTAAATGGCTTCACAAATATTTCGACCTCTAAGGAGCTAAAGGACTTTACAGTTCTTTTTAACTATTTCATTCCCTAGATTCCACTAGAAAAATAATGCACTTGAGCAACTATATTTAAACCATGGACAGCAATTGATATCCCTTTGGAGGATCTCAACTAAGTTTTATGCAACCACATAATGCATAGCGACGTCATGTCCCAAATATCCCAACTGTTCTACGAAGTAAACACATTCTCCACATACACAAGTATTCAGAACCATCCTTGATGGAAACCTGTTCGTGCATCTCTACAAAACTTGTATATGCATCTCTACAAAACTTATATATTTAACAAATTGATTTCATGTGTTTTGATTCAAAATATAGTTCTGTCAACAGCCAATTGAAAGAGTGAGTTTCACACTATAGTTACCTTGGTTGACAGGTTGAATTAGCTGAGCACATTGACGTACATTATCACCATCCTGCGATTGCCATGAAACAAATTATAGGCAGAAAGAAGCATCAAAAGAGAGGAGCTACACCAGAATACAATTCAAATAGCACATTGACTTTATTCAGAGAAAAGCTCTTTTGAGGTAAAAGATGCAATTATCAAAAATTGCACTACAAAGACTAGCATCTTGTCTTTTTTGTTATAATTCTTTATTATGCTTCTTTGGGGTTTCCTGGGGAAGAGGGTGCTGACTAGTCGAGAAGATAAAAAATCTGCAGAAGTAAAGTACCATAAAGAAGCCGGAGACGACAGGGAAGGAGAAAGATGAGACAGAAGGATGAAACAGAGGACAAGGAAGAACTGAGATATCCCAAGGAACCAGCACGGTTTGAATCTCAGCTGATAATGGGCCACCCCCTACCCTTCTACACGTAAATACCAAGCTTTTGCCAATGGCAGAGTTTGATCCATGACGTGCCTAACCCACACATCATGGAGTACACTGTTACCAGTAGACCAAAAAACTGGGGGCCAAATTTTAAAGATTATGTATACCATAGTACATTATTTTGTAGGGAAAAAGTAACATAATAAAAGAAAAAATATGAAAAAGGGCAAAGGGAAAAACCTGGGATGTAGGCACAGTCCAACCAAAATCTGGAGACCATTCTAAGGATGGGCGCAAATCCTTGAAAGAAACTTCATAAAGTGCACCTTCACCCACAGGAGGTGGTGTCAATGCCAACTATAAGGACAAAAACACAAGAGTAGAATATTAATGGACCAATGAAAGAAGAAAAAATTAAGCTATTAATTTCTCACATGCGAAAGAGTTGGCAGTTCTAGCGGAACAACATTTAACTTGCTGATTTTGATATATCACATCAATTTAGAGAAACAGTTCTAGCGGAACAACATTAAAGTTTGTCGAAGAAGGTTTTTGGGTTTAATCCCTGCAAAACTAAGTCCCAACAACTCGAGAAAATTGCTACGTATTCTACCAAAAATAAACATGCAGTTTAACACTTCTAGATTACATTGCCTAAGGTAAGAACACTTGATCATGTTGAAGATACTTAAAACAGAACTACCAATACCATTACTAACATGAATATAAGCAAAAGAAATTAAAAGATCTCTTTATTAAAAACATGATCTGCTTGATACTGGGGAAGGAATGAGTTCCCCCATCAGAAAATCGCCCACCTACCTTCTCCCGTTATCACCAAGTGCCGCACCTCACTCCCCTGCGTCTGCCCTCCCAATTAGCACTCCCTTCTCCCAGCATCACATCCTGCCCGCACCCAATATATTCCATTATTAATTATTCTACCCCTTAACCCCAATTTCTATATGCAGCTTCCTTCCTCTCCCTAGCCATACTGCCACTTGCCAATGTTCCAAGAACAGGAAGTCTTTGACTAAGAAAGAATTGTGCCAAAAGATATATCTATGATTACACATGCTGATTATAGATGAACTGATATTGAAGATCTGCCCCTCATCAAGTAATCCTTCTTTTACTACCAAAAAGGCATAAGTTCCTTCTTTTTTTCCATTTCCAGTTTTCTTTTTTAGACGTCGAGCATTTACTGAACTTCATGTTCAAAATATAATCTAACAGATGATAGCAGCCGTACGGCTAACCAGACAGTTAATACGGAATATAAGAGAAATTATTACCTCAGCTTCACTATTGCCCAGTAACTTTGTCAGTTGTCCAGACCAATAACAGCCATTAGCCCACCAATCAACCGAATCACCTGCCTGCCAATTACCATCAACAACTACTGTAGCTTCAGAAATTGAACTGACATCTGAAATTTCATTTTTGAGCTTGACTAAAGGATACTGCGGTCGCAGCATTAGTTGCTTTTTCTCCTTCGACTTCCCAACATTATATGGGGGATATTGATACAGCTTGGTCCAAGTCAGTTCTGTAACAGATCGAAACAATTAAGATGCCTTGGTATCTACAAATATAGCAACTGTATTATCTTTAAACACATCTTTTCTTTTAATCAGTCAAATCAGAATTTCATTAATAATACATCCAGTAGATGCTGGAAATTACGTCAGTGGTCAAAAAGTGAGTTAGCTTTTCCGGCAACCTTCCTGTATGCATTCTAAGGAGCTAAAGAAGTAAAAAAATTCATTGAAACTATTTACCGCATGAAGTTTACTATGACATATAATGGTTTACAAGGCATTTAGTTTTCAGCTGAACATACTTAATTTTCTACTTACTAAACGAGAAAGTCTCTAACAGTGTAAAAGATAAAACATTCCATTCTCAATTTAGCTTTCATCCCTCTATACCATTATTCCCATTCTCGGACAAGCTTAAAATATTTAACTTTATCACACTAAGCATAAAGGAAATGACGCGGGGCAAGGTCTGAGTTTCTATTTTGTATCATCATGCATCAAGACACTGAACTGTTTAAATGCGAAAATCATCACATCAAAGAACATACTTTCATCTGGATAATCAAAGTATTCCAACAGAGCATTCCAATGTCCTCTTCTGCCGTTAATCTTCTTTATCTGGTACAGTAGGAAAGAGATAGTAAATGCACTGTACTCCACTTCTTTCTGAGTAAATGACTTTACTCTAATCAAAACATATAAGTACCTCAACAAGACCTGGAGAATTGACAATACTGATTGCAAAAAACATTAACAGGTTTTGGTTCTAAATGTAATTACAGCAATGGTGGCTTTCAATAAATAGAGCACTATATAAAAGTTTAATGTAGCAGCTAACAAAATTTTACCGCCTAGAACGCAACTACAGAGTTGCAAAGAATAAGTTAGAAATATAAATCAAACGCTTCAGAATGTGAGAGCATATCCTTATATACTTGTACAATACAATAGTCTTGACAAAATTTTACCACCTAGAACGCAACTAAATAGTTGCAAGAATAAGTTAGAAAATGCTTGAGAATGTGAGAACATAACCTTATATACTTGTACAATACAAACATAGAACAATAAGAGCATACCCAGTGAAATCCCACAGGTAGGGTCTGAGGAGGATAAAATGTAAGCAAACCTTACCACTGCCTCATAGAGATAGAGAGGCTGTTTCCGGAAGACCCTCAACTCAAATATATCCACCCAAAAGTAGAAAATACTAGATACAAAATATAGTCTTATTAGCATGATCAATAAACTGCTTAATTTAGCTCATGCAGTTTCCTTACACAAAACACATATTTGTCTAATTACAGCTTCCTTGACTATACAAGAGTCTTAGTCCTAATCACATGCATGTTATTCTGTTCTAATTGCTAATGTCCCTGCATGATGCTACCCACCCAAACCCTCCCAAGAAAAGTCGTACTCTAATCTGGAATGTTCAAAAACTATGCTCCAATTTTTCCACATTACATCTTGTAATTAGATCTCAATGTGCAGCAACAGCAAACCACATACAATCCCAACAAGTGAAGTGAGCAGACCTTACCCCTACGTTGAGAAGGTAGAGCTTGTTTCCTATAGACACTTGGCTCAAAGAGGATAAAAGAGTCCCATAGCAACATGTAAAATAATGACAACACATGTTATAAAACACTACTACTCCTCCACCCTACTATACCCCATGACTAGATAACCACCTAACCCAACCAACCAGTTAGCCTACTACTCTAATTCGCGACCTCCACTTCATTCTATCTAGGGTCATGTCCTCAGTGAGATAACGAGATAAAAAAATAACATAAGGCTAAAGAAACAACCGATCATAACAAACATTCAAGTATTAGATACAAGAATAATATTAATACTCCAAGAATAGAAAAAAAAACACGCCTAGCTACCGGCTACCCAATAACCTTCTTACTTAATTCTCAATTTATACACCCTCTAATCAACGGTCATGTCCCCAGTGAGCTAAAATTGCATCATGTCTTGCCTAATCCCCTCACCTTAATGCTTTTTCGACTACCACTACACATCCTCAAACCTACTACAACCAACCTCTTACATCTATTCTTCACATGCCAAAACCGTATGAATCTCACTTCCCATATGTTGACCTTTACGTGGTCACTTTCACTTTGTTCCAAATATTTTTTCCCGAATCCTATCTTTCTTGGTATGTCTATGCATAAAGCATAGTTGGTCTAGCCACTTCGTAGAACTTACTTCAAGTCTTGATAGTATATTCTTACCACACAAAACACCAGATGCGAGCTTCCATTTCATCCACTCTACCACAAAACAATGTGTAACACCTCATCAATCTCTTTATTACCTTGGATTACTGACTTGAAACTTCCTCTCTAATGGATGAAATGAGTCAAGCCTTACGACCATGTCATTCAATTTTGGTCTTGCTCAACTTGAAAGCCTTAGACTTTAAAGTCAACCTCGTGTTAACTCCATCTCGCGACTTGTCGACTAAGTTGCTCAGACTCAGGTGTGGGTATCTAAGATTGATATGAATTCAAGAGTCGAATTTGGCAAATTCTAAAATTTAAGATTCGGGGCGCGAATTCGAGAGACGAGTGTGGGGATTCGGCTAAAAAATTCAACATTATAAAAATAAAGTTATAAAAATATTCTAAACTAGAGAGAGATTCTGTAGAATATTGTTTATTAAATATATATATATATATATAACATTTTATATCTAGAATATTACATTTGTTTATGCTATGAATATAATTTTCGGCAATGGCAATTTATTATATGTTTTTGATATATTTATGAAATAAATATTCATTATATATATTTATTATACAGAAAGGCATTTTGTAAAGCAAAAAATTGTTGAATATAGTAGATATATAAATATAAATTGTAGGGTGTATAAGAAATTCTACGCAAAAAGAAAAACGAAATTAAGTAATTCTTATAAGTTTGGGCCCAAATATTGAAATAATTTAAATTGCAACATGCAGTCCATAAAGGGTAAACAAGACATTTCCTACAAACCCTAATTTTATGTTCTTTCATCTTATTCCTACTCAATCTCTGACAAAATGTTAAGAGCCGCAACTCTCTCCCCTCGTCTCTCGTCTCGTCTCTGTTCTCTCTTCTCCTCCAAGAATGTTAGGAGCCGCAGCCCTTCTCCTCTCCTATTTCTCCTCCAAATGATGAAGGAACATGAACACCAAAACTCTAGAACCTCCAAAAATGTTGCCATTTGTTCTGGACTCTGGTCAAAGTATCCGAATGGGATTGACCGAATCGGAGACGCACCACGCGTCCGCACCAGTACCATGTCGAGATGGGTTTGGCAACAAAAACAAAGAGCCCACACAACATAGCTTATTGATTAGTATGCCATCTACGATTTAACATGCATTGTTGCATCTTAACTTAAATACGTCATATCAGTACTTCTATTGCGGATGAAAATGAGCTAAGAGTGGATGCCTAATGCAACTCCATCATGAAAGGGAAATGTTTCAAGCTTCCTCCAACAATCTTAACCCAAGTGTTTGCATCATCATACATGTTCTTAATCACCACGGTAAGCTAGCGAAAACCCTCTAGCCTCCAATTATCTCCAAAGAACCTCCATTGAAATTTTATTGATTGCTTTCTCTAGGTCAACAAAAACCATATGCAAGTCCTATTTTTTACCTTATACCACTCCACCAGCCTCCTTACAAGGCGAATGACTTTGTAGTCATTACATAAGGCATGAACCCGAACTAATTATCAAAAATAGACGCACCCTTCTACACCTTTGCTTTCACCCCTCTTTCTCGAACTTTCAAAGTTTTTCCTAACAATTTGATATCCTTATAGTTATTGCAGTTCTTTTGATAAAGGTAATATTTGTATATCAATCATCAATCCAAAGCTGGTATCCAAAAATTTACATCATATCCTATCTCAATACCCGTGTGTTTGGCATAAACAAAAGATAAAGAAAAGAAGAGAAAAACTATCCCTAGATCCTCTTTCATCTTTATAAGGATCCTAGAATGTCTAATATAGCCATAGGGTCTTCCATATACTCTGAACTACACCAATAGCAAAAGATGATAATGAATTCATTTTAATATTGTGCAGACAGCTGCTTTTATTTTCAAAATTCCTAGAATTTCTTTCTTTCCATGTGGTCCACCAAATAACTGTCGAGAGTGACCAATGTTATTAAAAACGCTTGCTTAAGCGCTTTAAAGCGAAGTATACTGCTTGAAGTGAAAAGAACTGGAAAAAGCGCACGCTTCACAAGTAGAAGCATGAAGCGCGTTTCTTGTTGAAGCGACAAAAGCCTCACCTAACCGCTATTTAGGATTTTTTATTTCTATTTTTTAAAACTAATTAAGACTTTAAATTAACCAAATATTTTTGCTCTGCTACTTTCATGAAGTTTGACTGTTGTGACCGCTAGTTCTTGTTCTGCACCTCCAGTCTCCAGATAAGTTCTGCTGCTGCTTCTTTTGTTCCTCTGCATCTTCTACTAGGATTTTCCTTTAATCAATTCTTTTCAATTTCTCTACGCTTCTGTAACAGAACTTCTGTTTATATTTCATAATGCAAATTATGCTTTATTTTATTTTTTTAAAAAAAAATTGCTACTCTATGTTTTGCTGCTCTGATTTTTGTGTTTTTTGTTCACTAACTGAAATCACTACTGTTTTTGGCTTTTTGCTTGGAATAAATTGTATTTTCTTATCCAATGCCATGAAAAAAGGATCCAGCTTGGGCTTATGGAAATGCAATGGGTAGTAACACAAAAATTAAATGTGTCATTTGCTTAATATGTTACCTCTATTGAATTCTTGATTGTTTATCTATGCATATTTGATATTTTTTATTTTTATACTAAATAGCGATTTATTTGAAAAAAGTGTGTCTCGCTCCTCATCGCTTTTCTCCACTTCTCACTTCTCAGAACACTTGTAGGGAATTCTCCATCTACTCTTTTTCACGGCTGCTACTGCCCTCCATCTTCCAACTCTCTAGAGCCTGTCCTGTTCTCTTGGGAATAGTCCAATGTATACCTCTGAAGCTAATAAACAAATACCACAGCTAATCGACCACTTTACAATGTAAGAATAAATAGTTAATTGTCATTGCAACCTACTTGCAAAAATAGCATCTTGGGCACATTTATATTCCCTCTTCATGAGATTCTCTTATGCAAGTATAGCCTCTTTCACCACTAACCAAGCAAAAGACTATCACTTTATATGGTATTTTAACCTTCCATATAAGCTTCCAAGATAGAAAATCAACTTGGGATACCATCCGACTCATATCTCTATTTGTACAATTAATGGTGAATAATCTTCTGCTATGACATTTCCATTTAAGAGATTTTGTTATTGCAGTTTTGATATCACCCTCATTCTTAAGAACAAAAATATTATGCTCCACATCTATCTTTTGTGCATCTATCGACTTCCTAAAAAAGACAAATCCATAGCCACTCCTAGCGTACCTTGCCCGCATTCTTCCAATTTTCGTCAAGATCCCAATTTCTCTTCCCTTGTTCATCTAAGGCATAGCTCAATCCACCCTCTCAATCTTAAGCTGCCTAAAATACTCAAAATCTCAACAACTCCCAAAGTGCTTAAAATCACCCAACAAAATGTTCATTTCCCATATTTCATTCAGAAGTTTATTTTCCCTTTCTTGTTCGAGAGTAATAAAAGTATGTCATCAACGTCTTCATATGCACCTCATCCACCAGTACTAAGCCATCCTCGACTTTGATGAATCTCACTTGATCTAGGTCGCGCATCTTCTCTCATCTTGGCTTAAAATGTACAATTTCTTATCCCTATTTTTGATCCCAAGTTCTTCATACAAACATCAAAACATTGTAGCCTTCACCATTGTAACTGCTAACCTTGTCCTCGCCTTTTTATATGACTCATATTCATCCTTTAGTCCTCATATTTCCTCTCCTTTTAACTTTATATTTGTGTTTTAGGGCTTCCACTTTTTCTAAACATTCCACCACCAATCATCTATCTATCTACCAAAAGTGATCTTTTGAGATGCCTAGCACCTCTCTAGTTACTTTCCTAATGCAAGTGAGCTAAGTTGCTCGGACTCGAGTGCAGGTGTCCGATACGGGTGTGGACCTAAAGGTCGAATCTTTCAAAATCTAATTTTTAGGATTCAAGGATATGGATCCATGAATGGATACGATTGTCAAGATTCGCCTAAAAATAATTGATCAAAATATCTAAAAATAAAGTGATAAAACCTAAATTATGAGATATTATGTGGAGAACTTGAAGAAAATCCTGAAAGGAGATTAAAAAGAAGACATGACATAGAAATTTCTACATAAAAGATATTCCATTATCTTCAATTTCACCTTAGCTTTTCTATTGACTATAGAAATCATTGAACCGTCCAAACTTTCCCCATCGATTTTGGTCAAAGCACCCAAAACTAGTTGACCAAATCGGACACGGATCACACACTCACACCCATGTCGTGTCGACATAAGTGCAGCACCAAATCTGAAGAGTCCAAGCAACTTAGCAAGCGAGTGTCAAGGACCACATGGTACTCGTGTCCACTCCTTCAATCCCCTTAGCCAATGACTCAAACAACTTTTCCAATTATTAGGCATTGTCCTTAGTCAAGGCTTCTAACTTGATCTTAGATTTGAGAATACACAATCGTTTTTTTCCTTTTCATTTAGCCCTCAACTTCATCACCAAGAGCCTATGTTGGGTCATGAGATTTAAGTAAAAGAGGATCAAGATAACACAAAACTTATAAGGAAACCATTAACTTATTCTACAAAAATTAAAGACTAACAACAACATCCCTAATGAAATTCACAAAGTGGGGTCTGAAAAGGGTAAAGTGTACACAGACCTTATCATTGCTTCATCGAGATGGAGGAGGCCATTTTCAAAAAACAGAAATGAATGATTACCTAATCTAACATGCAAACATTGAACTACCACGGGGTCGCAAGCACCAAGCTCACACTAGAATCAAACTTCGCATTTCATACCTTACATCGAAACCATGCACCACGAAATCCATTCTCAAAAGATTGTGCTTCAGCGGATTGTCCAACCTTGAAAGGCAATTGATCCTCCTTCAACATGATATCTACACCAAAAAGAACATATATTATACATTATCTTGCTTCTTAAGTATACTTCTCACCAGGCGATAAACATATTAGTCCCTTTGTACCATGTGAATTCACCTTTCAGAATTGCATATCTATTAATTCCATAGGCTGAATTCAAAGAATCTTTCATTGCCAAGTATTTCTATAGGTCTCTTGCCTATCTCTCATTACTCTTATCTTATTAGAAAGATCCTATTACACAATACATAAACTAATCAAAAGAGAATAATGTATGATCATGGAAACCAATCTTCAAAAAGAAAAGGTGTTTGGCCATAAAACAAAGATAAAAATTACTTTATTTGAAATTTTAAAAATTGAAGTTGTGCTCGGCCAAATTTTTTAAGCTAGCACAAACCCAATGGAACCCTATAAGTAGAGTCTAGGGAGGATAAAATGTATGCAGACCTTACCACTAGCTCATAGGGATAGAGAGACGATTTTCGAGAAACCCTCATTTCAAAAATCAAGCCTCATGAGCAGAATAAACCAGATATGAAAGGGAAGAAGTCTGATTTACTTCAAACAAACTTAAATTTACCTAATCACATAATGTTATAGATTAAATTTCATATGAGTTGCTACACACTATAGCAAATATTCACTTTATTCAAAATTTTTGAAATTGACAAATTGAAAAATATAACGAATTTAAAAATCATACAACTACATAAAGTTTAGATTTTAGATCCAACTTCAAACCTTCCAAACATTAATAGAACAATTAAGAAGGTAAAGAAGAAGATGAAGAAGAAGAATTATTAAATAAGGTAGCCTAGTCGAAAGAGATATCATTCATCTAAACCCAATAACTTTTAACACAACATAAATCTATGAATAAAAATTTACTATAATTGCAAGAAAAAGTATAATTAAATACTCTGTCCATCTCATTTTATACGAGACCCTTGACATAATATTTTTTTTAAAAAAAGACTTTTAGAACTTGTAATCTAAAAATATTTCTTAAATATATATGGGGTTAATAATCATTTCATTAAAAATAAAAACAACAACATACACAGTAGAATCCTATAATGGGTTTTGCGGAGGGTAGAATGTATACAAACCTTACCACTACCTCATAGAAATAGAGAGGTTATTTCCTGAGAACCTTCATCTCAAAACCCATAAGCATCCATAAGCAGAAAGAACTAAATATGACCAAAAAAAAAGAAAGAAAACAGAAAGAGCAACTAATAATGAATAGCACATGGCAATAAATAAATATAATAAAACTAAAATATATATGACAGATAATGAAAACACGTAATAAAAAACACTTTCTCCACCTAACCCTACTATACCCCAAGGTCATGCATCCACCTAACCCTACCAATTAGCCTACTACTCTAATTCCCGACCTCCACTTCTTTCTATCTAGAGTCATATCCTCAATGAGATCAAGTTCTGTCATATCATGTCATATCATATCTGATCACCTCTCCTAGTACTTCTTCGATCTACTTCTGCCCTTCCGTGTATCTCTTACCAACCTATCGCATCTCCTAACAAGAGTATCGATACTACTTCTGTGCATATATTCATCATTAAAAAAAATTAATTAGTTATATGAGATTGATAATTATTTCATTAAAAATAACAAAAATAAAAATAATCACCACAATCAAAGTATAAAAAATCATAAATAAAGTTAATCACAAATCTAACTTCAACATGAAGTTATCTCCTCAACTTTATTGGATAACAATCACCTTTGAAACATAAACAAACCAATGAAGTAAAAGAAGAAGATGAGGTAGAAAACTGAGATAACTTTGTTATCTCAAATCTTAGATCCATCCTTATAAAATTACCTTTCAAATATCAACAAAACAATCAACAAGATGATGAAGAATCCCCAATTTTGTCTACCTCTAGATCTACTCAAAGGAATAAGGAATAAACCTTTTTTCTTTTCAGATCTAAGAAAAAGAAGGAAAAAAGGATTGCCAGAAAAGAAGGAAAGATAGAAGAAAAACCTAATTGAAAACTACATTACCCATTATACCCTTTGTATACCCAAACTGCCTATAGACGCATGCTAGAACCTTCCGCCACGTGCAATGGACACGCCATCAGTTGCCAACTTACTTAAAACGACGACGTGTAGCGGAAATATCGAGATAAACTCAACTGTCTCTTCCATTTCTCCATTGCGCATCTCTGTGAGCCATTAGGTTGTTGGAGAGAAATTGTTTCTACCACTTACGGAGAAGAAAACATCAGATCCAAGTGGATCCAACTGTAAAATTGAACAAAAGAGCGAAGGTTTGTGTAGGATCTCTCTTTAAAGATAATATTTTCTATTTCATATTAATTATTTTTTTAAGTTATTTTAAAATAATTAAATTGTTTGAAAAAAATATATTTATTGAAATTTTAAAAATAATTGAATTGTTTAAAGTTTAATGAGTATTTGAAATTTTTTATTTATTTATTAAAATTTTATATCTTCTAGAAGATAAATTATTTACTTGTATACACATATAATTTTAGTGAAAAGTACTTAAATATTTTTTTTAACATGTGTATATTATTTCATAAATTAAATTAATATGGCACGAAGAATGTACTTGATATTTTTTTTGCTCTTTAGTTCAAGAAGCATGTCATTTTATTATTATAAATAATTTACAACAACAACAACATACCCAGTAAAATCTCACAAATGAGGTCTGGAAAGGGTAGGATGTACGCAGACCTTACCTCTAACTCATAGAGGTAGAGCGATTGTTTCCTGAAAACCCTCATCTCAAAAACTCATTGACAGAATAAATTATTATAAATAATTTATTTTTAAAACTTTTCTTGTACTCTTAATGAAATAATTTACAGCTATATAAAAATTTAAAAATACGTAGGTCATAATTTTTCAAAATTTTTTCCTTTAAATTTCATGTCAAGTCAAATATTACCACATAAATAGAATAGGGGGAGTAATATTTTTCTTTGGTCTCGATTTGAGTCAATGATAAAAATCATTGATTTTGATAAGATAGTATTGATTATATATTTCCAAAAAAATCATTTATAAATATGTAGTCTTATTAATATTATAAACTAGTACTTCGTTCGTTCCAAAAATAATGGCATTTTTTTTTAATATGTTCCAAAAACAATGATTTTGTTCCTTTAGGGTAACATTTCAATTTTAGTTTTTCATACGATATGTTTAATGCAATGAGATTAAAAAATATTTTGGTACATTTGACATAATTTTAATTAGGACCACAAGATTAAAAAATTATCTTTATTTTCATAAATTTCGTGTTAAGTCAAACTAAATTATTTTTTTTAAAACGAAGAGATTAATTCCTTAAGAGTATAAAAATATCTGAGAGAATTTAGTGAAATATGATTTTATTGTATTTTGTTGAAATTTAAATTTAATTGAAGTTTAGCCCTAACTTTTTTTTATAGAATTTAAAGTTCTTGTGTATTACCATATACATATATGTGGATACATTGTATGAAATTAATATTGAATACCCTAGATAAAATTGACATTGGATACACTAGGCAATTCGATATTAAATAGACTAAATGAAATTTATATTAGATTTTGATACACTAAATACATAAAATTGTGAAACATAAAGGTGAAAAAACATTGTTAATTATAGATGGAACTAATTGAATGAAATAGAATAACAAATGACTTTGAGATTAATTAGGATTGTATATCGGTCGGGTCGGGTCGATTTTTGAAGTTTATTGGTTCGACTTATTGGTCACCGATTTGTATATATGCTAAACTGTTATACAACCATTAAGATATTGGTTTATTGATTATTAATCATTATAGGTTTAATCGTTAAAATTTGGCACAAAATTTTTCTATTGAAAACCGCATAGAAGCAAGGTGACAAACCAAATAAACCATACATATGAGTTGACATATTACATTTTGCTCAAAAACACACATTGTTAAATTGTAGAATATTTGAGAGTTCGAGATGGCTAAAAATAAAAGGGATAACTAAGCTTATGCCCCTTATATCAAAAGTATTTACAATCTTATGCCCCTTTACATTTAATACCCCTATAATTAATTACACTCAATGCACCACAGTTGACTAATCCCCTAATTAATATTTCTTCAAATATATTTGTTAAAATTCGCGCGTTGACGTCAGCATCTGCTTGTATGATATACCAATAGGGTATACATATACCAACAGGGTATCACAGATGATTAAGCTTAATACTATATAATATTGATATGGTATATATATATCGACAAAGTTATAACAAATATATTTTCTATTAATTTAGAGTTTAATAATTTTTTTATTTATTTTTTAGAAAAAAAATCAAATATACCCATTGGGTATCAATATACCGTCAGAGTATCACAAAGGACTGAGCTCATTCTATATGATACCATTATGCTATATATATACCGTCAGAGTATATTTCACAGTATTTATGATGACGTCAACATGCGAAATAAAAAGGAAAAAGTGGGTAGAAAGGTAAATAATTTGGGTAATGGGTCTATTAAAGGTAAATAGTTTATATTTGGTCTATTAATGGTAAATAATTTTAAATTAGATCTATTTTGTGTACTTTTTTCAAAATAAAATTATATACCTAATGATACAAATATAATTATTTAATTTACTATCAGGTTATCAGTTAACCCGTTGAGAAAAAATCTAAAACTGTTAAAAATCAATAACTCAATAATAAAAAAACTAAACCAATAACTTTTTTTTCGATCCGAACAATTAATTTCGGTTCACTTTTGAGCAGCCCTAAAATTAAAGAGAGAACATAATTTTCTTGCTACATTTTTTTAGTTGAGGGTTGCGTAATATCTTCGCAAATCTTTACAAACTTTGATTTACTCTTTATTTAATGAGATTCATTCGCAATAAATCTTAAACTATTGAAAATAGAACAAATTTGACGTGCATGTACCTAAGATATACTTGATCCTGAGGGATACAATCTAGAATTAAATTTAAATAGTTGAAGTAGGCGATGCCAAATGAAAGTCTGCCTCTTCTTTTTGTCGTCAAAATAAAGATTCGAATGTTATTTTCTTTATCATTTTATTTTTGTGTATTGATCAAAATTTCGAAGACTCACCTAGCACAATATCTCTAACCCTTTTTTCATTTATAGTTTGTAGAAATAAGCTTGCCAACTTTGCTTAATCGAGGTCTCGTCCACCAACACATCACCTTTCTTATCCTTAATACACTTCATTTGAACCAAGTCGAAGCTTCCCCCCCCCCTCTCTCTCTCTCCTTCGCTAACCTATACAATGTTTTGTCCCTACCTTTTTTCTAGCTCGACATGTAAGCATTCAAATATCGTCGTCTTAGCATTTGCAATCGCCGACTTCGTTTCTGTTTTTGCGTCTTATAAATAGCAAAATGACCTGGAAGCTCTTATATTTTGCTTCATTTATAAGTTGGACCTTATACTTACGACTTTGTCAACTGAACCCTTAAACTTAGGGAAACACAATAGTTTAAACCCCTTTCTCATTCTATATTTGTGCATGTACGACATTGTTAATGGCACATAAGAAATTAAATGTTAAAAATAATAAAATAAAAAATAAAAGGCTACTTTTGTAGATGGTAGAGATTTTGAATATTATTTTCTCCATATTTGCTCTCAAATTGAGCACCAAATTCATGTCAAATGGGTGAAACTCTTACCTATTTACCTTGAATTCACACTATAGATTCACAAATACAAACCCAACAAATCTCCATTACAATTTTGAAATTGAGATTTGGAATGGGAATGTGGCAAAACGAAAAGGAACAGGAGTGGTGTTGATTTGCAACAAAAGAAAGAAAATTTGAGAAAATATTTGGATGTGGGACAGTGACACGAGGACATTAAGAAGAAAAAGGAAGTGAGAATGGTGAGTGAATCCGAAGGAAAAAATGAGTGGAATGAGAAGAAGAAATTTGATTGGTTTGGTGGATGGGGGTGGGTCGGGGGCTTGAAACTTGATTTCTTCTTCTTTTTTGGGGCATTTATCATTTTTTTTTTGAAAAAAACTTCAATATTTTTTAATATAAAAAGATCTAGTCACTCGCTTTGAAATGCGTAGAATCACGCACTATTCAAAGTCTAATATTAATGTCGCATGTGTTTTATCAATAGTCAAAGTTTAAAAGATTGTGTTTTTGTGAGTTTAAAAGTTTAGTTGACAAAGTCGTAAGTATAAGGGTCCAACTACAAACAGAGCAAAGTACAAAAGTCTCTTTGACCATTCCGTCATATAAATTAAACCTCTTTTTTCCATGTCCATTATATATTTCAACCACTTGGTATAAGCAACCTTCTTAACTTTCACTTTGTCTTAACTTGACATGATGTTTAAAAAAAATGAAGACTTTAAATTTGCCGTCTTAAATCATCCATAGATATTTGTGTCGTTAAAAATCATTTTATTAAAGATAAAAAAAATTAAAGGTAAATTATTTCTAATTATAATAAGGTAACATTCTTTTTGAGATGAATTAAAAAAAATGAGTGTCACATGAATTGAGACAAAGTGAGTACTGAGTATTAACTTATTTGATAAATATATTAATGCATATGTGTCGATTGATACATGTATCATATATCTTTCATACCATATACGTATATTTGGATACACTATGTGAAATTGATATTGAATACACTAGATGAAATTGATATTGGATACGCTAGATATTTGATATTGAATGAAATTGATTCTAGATATTAATATACTGAATACAAACAAATAAATAAAATTATGAAGCATAAATACAAGAAATCATTCTGAATTACAAATACAACGAATTGAATTTCGAGGAAATAGAATAATAAATGACTTTGAAATTAATAGGAGAGAACATAAATGTTTTCTACATTTTTTTAGTTGAAAGTTACACAATATCTTAGCAAATCGTTATAACCTTGATTTATTCTTTATTTAATGGGATTCAGTCAAAGAATATCTTTAACTATCAAAAATAGAGCAAAATTAATATGCATGTATCTAAGATATAGTCGATCCTATGGGATGCAATCTAGAAATAAACTCAAATATCCGAAGCAGCACTGTCAAATGAAACTCCACCTTTTATATTTGTCATCAAAATAAAAAATTGAATGTTATACTTTTTTTCATTTTGTTTTTATGTATTTATTTTTCAAGTATCACACATTAGATAAATATTTTAACTATTGTGAGAAGTTGGGGGAAGGAAAAAGAGGGAGGTGCTAAGGGAAGGACATAATGTTAAATTTGCCTCGCCTTTTAGAGGTTTGAAACTCTTCTAGTGAGTACCAATTGAAAATCAATTTGACTTTTAAAACGAAAGTGAGCATAAGCAACAGGATCCCACTTTCTCACATTCCTCTCCCCACGGCAGAACATCAGAGATGCACAACATGTGGACTTTCTTTAACGAACGACGACTTTCGATTCTTCACTTAACGGAATAGAGTCGCTGCCCAACCAGTTGTTACCTTTAGCTTCGATTTTCCTTATTAATTATGCACATGGAAAACATGATCCTTATAAGGCTCTTAACTGCCAATTAAATAATTCAATTTTGAAAATACACATCTAAACAACCTAACTTAATTTAAATTAGCCTTGTAAACACCTTAACTGCGAGAATGCTACATCTCGAATACACCCCCTTAAAATTGTCTAAAAATGCAAGGTGGTCACTAAATATATCTATATCAAGTCGAAGCATATAAACCATCATGGTAAAAATTGGAATGTTCAACTATCAATAAAAGTCCAAAAGATCAAATTAAACCTGGTGTATAACCATAATATTTTTGAAGTAGATTTTTAAAAATTATCTTGAAATACCTATTTGACAATGAAGTTTTATCAGATTTTGAAAATTTTATCTTCAAACATTTGAAACGTCCAGATACAAACATTTCATTTTTTTCCAAATAAAAATACATAATTAAGACACGAGCCACATGTCGCACATAAATCGCCAGATCGACGGTCGTATGACATTATAACATCCGACAGGTCGACAATCATATGTCATTATAACATCCAACAAAAGACATACTTTTTCACGTGAAATATTTTAAATTTTACAAATTATAGTTTTAAAAACTCAAATATTTCAACATAATATTAATTGATGTATTAATTATACTTATTTATATATGAATTATACTTATCTATTTTTCACGTTTAAAATGTTATTTTTGGAAATAAATCTGACTTCTAAATGGAAGTGAGCACAGGTGAGAGAACCCCACTTTCCCGCATTCCTCTCCCCACGAGCAGAACATCAGAGATGCACAACACGTGGGCCTTGTCTAATGAACAACGACTTTCGATTCTTCACTTTAGAGTCGTTGCTCAACTAGTTGTTATCTTTAGCCCGGTCTTCCTTATTAATCATTGATAAGAAGCAGGAGAAACATCATCCTTATAAGACTCTTAACTGTAAACTAAATAATTTAACTTTGAAAATACATATCTAAACAACTTAACTTACTCTAAATTAGCCTCGTAAAAACCTCAACTACGAGAACACTACATCTCGAATGCACCCTCTTAAAATTGTATAAAGAAGGAAGGTGTCCACTGAATGTATCTATATCAAGTTGAAACATATAGATGGTCATGATAGAAATTGGAACGTCCAACTGTCAATAAAAATCCGAAAAACCAAGTTAAACCTAACGGATGACCATAATATTTTTGGAGTAAATTTTAAGAAATTATTTTGAAAAATCTATTTGACCATGGAATTTTTACAGATTTCAAAAGTCTACCAAAAGGCGGAACACAACCGCTTGAATTTTCAGCTTCTCTCTTTTTGGCTTGAAACGTAAACCGACATTGACCAAGAGGAAAAGCTAAAAGAGACAAAAGGACTACCGCCAGATCAACGGTCGTATAACATTATAACATTCGATAGGTCAACGGGCGTATGACATCATAACATTCGACAGGTCAACGAGCGTATGACATTATAACATTCGACAGGTCAACAAGCGTATGACATTATAACATTCGACAGGTCGATGGTCATATGATATTGTAACATCCGACAGGTTGACGATCATATAACATTATAACATTCAACAAAAGACATATTTTACGTAAAATATTTTAACATAATATTTATTTATGTATTAATTATACGTAACTTTTAGTTTTATTTTATAAAAAATCATAATTTCTTTTTTCGGAAATAAAAGACAGTTACTCATTCATAACCCCACCCACACATACTCATTATTCACACTGTCACACAATAAATAAAATATAAACCAAAAAAATAAAATAAAATTACTTCATCTTACTATATATATTTTTATTCATTTCCTCATTTCGGCTTCTTCGACCTCTAAAACTAAAATCTTCTTTTTCCCTACAGCTTTCATTCGCCATTGACAAAAAAACCCCAAAAACTCTGTTCTCTTTGCTTCAGCTCTGTTTCCTTTTTGTCGATCTTCTTCAGGTATAATTTTTCACTATTTATTGATTTGATTTCCATTTTTTTGGTCATCTTTTAGTTTTTTTTTGGGCTTATTTTTTTACTTTGATTGCTTTAGGGTTTGGGGTATTTCGGGAATTAAGTTTTTCCGATCTTTATCGGGAATGGGTGTTTTTATTTTTTTTGGAAGGTTGCTTGTGGATCTTATTCAATTGGGTTTAATTCTGAACTGGGTTTTATCGGAAATGGTTGTTTTTATTTTTTTTGGAAGTTTGCTTGTGGATCTTATTCAATTGGGTTTAATTCTGAACTGGGTTTTTGATAACTAGTTGAGATGTTTTTTGTTAATTTTTTTTGTTGATGGAGTTTTTTCTCAATTAGGTTTAATTCTGAACTGGGTTTTGATAATTAATTGATATGCTTTCTGTTTCTTTTTTGTTTTCCAAAAGTTGTTTTTGGGACTGAGTTGCAGTTGTTGTTGTTGATTGACTTTAGACTTTAATATATTCTTTTGTCAGTCATTTTAATTGTTTTGGTGGGAGTTTGGTGGACTTGGGGTTTATTAGGATTTATCTTAATGTGGATTTCATTATGAAGAGTTTAGATACTGTTTTATCTGGAGAAAGTTATGATTTTTGTTGCTAGGATGAAAACAAATATGGCGCAATTGGTTTCTCGTTGAGTCGGTTCTGTGATCGTCACAATCTATTTAAATTATTTTGCCTGTTATTGATGAATTCACACTGTGAACTAAAATCTACCAGTTGGGAAGGTTGAATTTTTGCCAATGTACAATGTGTTGGTCTGAGGATTTTTCAGATGTGTTAAATGCTGAATTTGGAGCGTTGCATGCATGCTTATAGCTCTCTAAATGATTTCTGTTAAAAAGTGTATTCTATTTGGTTCAGGTGAAGTTGCAGGAGCTGTGGGACGAGATATGGCTTCAAGTGCATATGAGGAGGCAGGGGTAGCAAGGTCTTCGGAGGGAGTGTCAAGTGGACAGCAGCCATGCCAAAACAGTGAAGCATTGGCTGAATGGAGGTCATCTGAGCAGGTAGAAAATGGAACTCCATCAACTTCGCCTCCTTACTGGGATTGTGATGACGATGACGATGGCGGTACGGTGCTTTCATTCTCCAATTCTTTATCAATTCAGTCAAATTTATGTTTGATAATCGAGGAGTCATGGGCTTTATGATATTTGTTTTCATAATATTTGCTTGTCTTTTAAGGCACTATCAGTTTTTTGACGACAAAATAATTGGTAAACAAGGTTGTCGTTTTCATTAGGATTTTCCTTTTCTATGCTATAAGTGACAAGTTGTGGAGGAGATTTTATTGTTGATTATCTTAGGTGCTTGGACTCGTGTGCGGGTATCTGATGTGGATGTGAATTCAAGGGTCAGATTCGGCAAAATCTTAATTTTAAGATTCCGGGATACAGATCCAGTTATCAATATGGGTGCTGAGATTTGGCTAAAAAAATCCGGGTCAAATTTGGCAAAATCTTAATTTTAAGATTTGGGGGTACGGATCCGGGTGTGGATATGGGAGCTGATATTTGGCTAAAAAATCCAAAATTATAAATAGAGCTATTAAGAGATTCTAAATTTTGGAAAGATCTTCTAGGTTATCTTTCCCAAGATCCCCAACTTCTTCTTTCAAGCTCTCTGGTTCTTCCCCTCAGAAAAGAAAAAGAAAGTCATTCAAGAGCTTCCCACCAACTCTCCTTACAGATCATTGCTACCGTCTACCAAAAGGCGGAACACAACCGCTTGAATTTTCAGCTTCTCTCTTTTTGGCTTGAAACGTAAACCGACATTGACCAAGAGGAAAAGCTAAAAGAGACAAAAGGACTATAATATTGAAGATATGCCATTTCTCATGTCTTAAATCGATTTTATCTTTTAGCGAAATCTCAATTTTTCCCCCAAATTTGTCCATGACTCTTGGTCAAAGTATCCAATATGGGTTGGCCGAATCCCACACGTATCCTGCACCCGCACCCATCAACACGGGTACGGCAGCAATAATGAAGAGTCCCCGCAACTTAGTTGATTATGGAGGGCTGGACTAGTCTGCTCTACTTTTATGTAGAGTTATCTAGCTAGAATTCCTTTTCTTTTTGCCTGCTAATTAATAAGGCACTTTTACATGCTCCATTTTGGATGAGTGTTCTTTTCACTCTTTGGTATGGGAAGTGCTTATATCCCTCTGTCTTTGAGTCTTTTCCAGAAAGTGTGTTAATCACTTCGTTTTTTTTTTGATGACAAGGGGTACCCTTTGGGTGCGCACAGGGTAAACCCCCGCTCCTATGCGATAGCTCGCAAACATCACTTCTTTGTATTTTTTTGGCCTTGGTCTCCTTATAAAACTCTCACCCAGTTTTATACAATGGTGTTTGCAAGGATGTGGAGTTGAAGATGTTAGTTAGAATCATGCATTATGTTAGTGATAATGTAAAAGAAAAATTAACATATTAATTGAGAAGTTGGGGGGCGGACAAAACATCACATCAAAGAATGTGAATTCTTAGAAGTTATGACAGCTGTTTAAGATAATGTCGTTAGTATAATTGAGTCGACCTGTGGGGTATACCATACTGAAGATAAATTATGACTAAGAGAGTAACTGATTGCTCTGAAAATGAGTGTCAGATTGCTTATATCAACCAGTCAATATTGCCTTTATGATTGATTACTCAAGTGAAACATACTCAACTCTTTTGATTTTACTTCAAGTGTTGATTATGGAAATAAATTTCCCTCCCTAGTAGTTTGGGTCTGAGGAGTAAGTGTTTCTGTGTGGAAGTTAATTCCTCGGATTTCGGATCTGGGTGCAATATAGGGTTCTGAGGTGGAATCATGATCAATTCTGGGTAAAATATTCGGATAGGCAAGGAATTATTTTCAAACCTCTTCGTTTATCAGTTTTCCTTCATTTGTAGTTTAAAATGAATCATTCTCTCTTACACTCACACACATGTACTCTTTTTATTTTTTTGAGGAAAGTAGATTATCAGTGACTGACCTGGATACATGCATAAATGTTTCCTTGTGAGCACGATTTGAAGTGTCTTATTGTTATCTAATCTGGGTTTTGACCAAGTTAAAGATTTTTGTACTCAGCCTTCAGTTTGAAGTGTGTAGTCTTAGGATTTGTGGTATTACAAGAATAGCCATTTGATATTAGCTTGCCACTCTCCAAAAGGATGTTGAGAACCCTCACCTATCATTAGTTGTAGTTGCCTTTGCGCATAACTCATTTGAATAAAGGTTGATGCTCTCCAATTAAGTGATTTAGACTCAAACTTGTAAATAGTTTATTAACGACCACCAGGTTTCCAATTCACTTTATCTGTGCTTCTACTTCCAGAAGCTCTTCAAAGTTGTCAAAGTAGCAGCTAATATTCTTAAACCTGCTTTTGCTGCCCCTTTTTTAGTCCCTGATTCAAATGTGCAAATGCTACTAGATTTCCATATACAAGGTATTTGATTTTGTAATTATTTGTTTTATAACTGTGGTGTCTGGTTGAACTTGCGCGCACCTCGATTAATTCAAGGGGATATTTGCTGCCTCCCACCAACAATAGGTACCAAGTAACTTTGTCCCCAAGGTTGGAAAATATGGAGAGAAATCTCTTAGTGTTTTTTTTTCTTTGAATAATTATGGACACTATTTTTGATATCTTACATATTAGTGGTGAAGTTAGATTGATTCCACAGTATTCATTGCAAGCGTGGGTGAAGTTAGATTCATTCTACAATATTCACTGTAAGTGTCAACATTTACTCACATATACCAACCTACTGGGTAAATTAGGAGAAGGGGAACTTCTTAGAACTTTAGAAGGCATAAGAACAATAATAAGAATTGTTTAAACAGCATAGTTGCCCTAAGGCCTTTTCCTTCTGGGTATATCGCTCCGAGCTCTTTGAACAAAGCTAATTTGATGAGATCCAATCATATTATGGCTTGAAAGCTACTTTTTTGTTAACAAAGCGCTGCATCCATTCTGTTGTTTTACCCTTTCTTCATTTTTCTAGCTTATATAACTTTTAGCTGAACCCTTCAGGGTGGTGGTTTGGGCTTGGTACTTCCATGTTGGAGGTCTTAAGCTCAAAACTCCTTGCCAGCGAAGGCAAGGGGTTTGCCTTCTCGATTGAGTTCGCCCCGTGCAGGTTACCTCTGTTGTGTTGTTTGCGAACTATTGCATAGGACCAGGGGTTTTAGCCTGTGCGCGCCCAAAGAATAGCGGCTGCGGGTTTCCCTTGTCATTAAAAAAACACAAAACTTTTGGTTGTTTGAAAATGAGACAACTCTTTGGTGCTAATTACAGTCATATGGCTGACATAAAGGTCTTAGCAATACCTTGTGCGGGGGGATTTTAGTTGTATTTGTTTCATAATTTGGGCGGATTCTATTAGTTTTCATGAAAAAGTTATTGCAATTAAGTTGTCACAGTGACGGCTACCTATTTCTTTTTAAATTAATGTAAAAGATACCGTACTGCCTACTTCTCACTTGCCCATCTGCATAGAGAGAAAAAATTAGAGGATTTAGCTATGGTAGATCTAAATTGCAAAATAATCTGTCTTTTGCCTATTGGGTAAATATATGATCCTTGAGGTATAGTTGAGAACTTTCTTTTTATATGGAATTTCAGTGGCATTATTATTCAGTTGCACCATTCGTCTTTTAATTCAGTTATCCTCTTTTGTTGTCTTTAGGCCCTAAACCTTCTGAGCTATAACATCAAGCTATATGGGAAATATACGTGGAGGATCGATAAGTTTTCACAAATTAACAAGAGAGAACTTCGGAGTAATGCTTTTGATGTGGGTGGCTACAAATGGTATGATGCTTTTGTGAAGAATTATTTTGTTAAACATTCTTGTTTAGCTTAGCTAGCCTCAGCTAACCTCTTCTGTAAGCTCATGTTTGTAACTGCATTTAGAATCTTATATAAAAGAAGACTTCCATGTGCACTCTATATTATTAGTTAAGTACCAAGAATAGATTAAGAAGACTTTGAGAATGAGGAATAGACGAAAAGAATGATTTGTGAATTGCTTGAGTGGTTTGACATTCAACAGCTGATATTACATCTTATATTTACTAGAATCACAATGAATCCTATTATTTACGATGACTCTCAACTCCTGTTATCTTTTCCTTCATTACGTGAAGTATTTCTTATTTTCAATGCTATATTAACTTTTGTCTCCATTTTAATTTATGTGAACCTATTTCCTTTTTGGTCCATTTAAAATAGAAAGTATCCTTTCTATATTTGGAGAATTTAATTTAAACTTCCCAATATGCCCTTAGTGAGAAGCTTTTATAGCCACACAAATGGTATAGCATGTTCAAAAATCACAAGTTTCAAAAATTTTGCAGTGACACAAATATTTTGGCATGTTTAAGACCACGACATCCAAAAGTCGTTCCTTTATTTCTTAAACTCCATATGCAGTCAAATATGTTCACATAAATTGAAAAGAAGGTACTATCATTTATTAGGCTGCATGGAATCTTCTTAGTTCCAATGCTACATTAGCTGCTGATACCATTTCAACCACATTTTCTCGCATTGGCGCGTATGCTCTAAATGAACCAAGGTTGTAATAAATATACTGACTTTTGAGATCTTCTAGGATATTTCATGAGGATGTCTTGCTGGTTATTCATATGATCTAAAAGTTTACAATTTCATTGGAGAACCTTCTCTGAAACAATTCCCTTGAAGGGAACCTTGAGATGGTAAACCAATTGACTTGATAATAAACTATAAGAAAACTTGAAACATTGAAAATTGACTGAGAAAGTGACTTTTGAATTTCTGAGAGTGGTTACATAAAGGACAAGTACATTTTTCCGGTAAAGTGGTATTTGGGACAGATTGTGGAATGCGGGCACCTCAACTATGACACGGGGTACCTGCTACCTCCCACCAAGGCTATGCAGAGGGGGAGAAATCACCTAACCTTTTTTAGTTTCTATTGCTCCCTAGGTTTTTCACCCTTTTAGTGACATCTAGGCCACACCGTTGGATACAATAACTACAGCTTATATTGCCAAGAGCAATGGCAAATTGTCTTATTTTAAATGCTATCTTAAATTTTATTTTCATTTTCTATATATATTAACTTATTATTGATGCTGCATTTACTCTTATTTCCAGTTCCTATTAATTGCTACTATCATTTTCAAGGTATGTCATATTAGTAGGATGAGGTGAGTTGTTTTCGTGGTTTGGTTTGATAAAAGATGATGAGGTACACGATACCTCTCCATGTCATCTTTCTTCAAGTCTTGAGAAAGTTGAATGAAAATCACTATATTCTTCTTACTGCGTGTTAAACAACAAGGTAAACCCTTTTCACTTTCCTCTAGAAGTGAATGGTCGATAGGTCACTGAAGACCGAAGGAAAGTAATGATCAACTCCCATTCCTGTTTCCTTCCTCTTTTCCACTGTTTAACCAAATAAACTTAGCCTAGTTCGAGGCAGATGGGTGGCTGGCACAGAAGTTATATTCTTGTTATATTGATCTAGAGGTTAGTGATGGTAATTGTAAGATTTGGAGTTTTGGGTATCATGTTTGCCACTCTGTACGAGCTATTGTATAGGAGCGGAGTTTTAACTTTGTGCACACCCCAAGGGTAGCAGTTGTGGGTTTCCTTGTCATTAAAAAAATGTTTGCCTCTCATCATCGTAGTCGAAGTTCCTTGGGGAAATGCAATAAAAGCAGCATCTGCTGTATCATCATGTGTTTTTTCTCTTTCATTGAATTGAAATCATCAATCAGCTCATGAATTAAAAGTGACTGACAAATTTTGCTCCATTTGTTGTGGCAGGTACATTTTGATATATCCTCAGGGATGTGATGTTTGCAACCATCTCTCATTGTTTCTGTGTGTGGCTAATCATGACAAGCTCCTTCCGGGTGCGATAATGTTGTGATACTTCAAATTGTCGAAAAGAAAATGTTGTGATAGTTTCATTACAAACTATCTTGAAAGTGATGTTTACCTATGATTATGATGTTTTATTCTTTATTTTGATAAGAGCAGGTTGGAGTCATTTTGCTCAATTCACTATTGCTGTGGTGAACAAAGACCCAAAGAAGTCCAAGTATTCAGGTTGGTTCATTGGGTATGCTTTTTTGCAATTGATTTTTTGGTCCCATTTGTGCTCACATTAATATACAGTTGCGAATTTCTGCAGATACATTACATCGTTTCTGGAAGAAAGAGCATGATTGGGGGTGGAAAAAGTTTATGGAGCTGTCAAAAGTTTTAGATGGTTTTGTTGATGCTGATACACTCATAATAAAGGCTCAAGTTCAAGTAATCAGGTCTTTACAAGTCATTCCTATTTGAGACCTTTTAGATTAATTTTTGTTTCTCGTCTACATTACATGAACAAATGAGGCAGCCTAATTTTGGATATTTATTATTAGGTTCCCTTTAATGCAGCTCACAGGCTAACCCTTAAATTGCATCTTGAGCCAGAAAAAAGATGTCCCTTCTTCTTTGATTGTAATGTGATTATTAATTCATCCGTCATGCTTTCATCCATCTTCTTCCAAATGCATATACCTTTTGGCTTTTGTTACCTCAAGAGGTTTAGCAGATGTGTTAATAGTGTGCTTCTGCCACCGTGTGGTAAATGTCAAGTGATACCTGAAGTACACTTGTGAATGGGGTGTGAAGGAACAGTGTGAGCTTTTTTCAATGCATGAAAGCTGCTAATTGGTTGATCTCAAACATAGATGTGAACATGCCATAGTTATGACATATGAACTGAGAAGGATATACTGAATGAAGTATGAACATCATTGAATTGGGTTTCTAATTCTTCGTAGTTTTACATGGAGATTAATCTCAAGTAGAAGTTATAATTGCCCACTGTTTATGTGTTACATATCTTAATCATGCGATACATCAACCTTCTTTTCTTCCATACATTTCATGCTCGTGTTTTTTTAAATCCTTGTAATACTCTGCTATTATAATTTTTCCTTGCATGTCATGGGACATGATTGAAGTGCCCTTGCTGAATATTGTGAAGTTTCAATCAAATAGCAACTTAGACCATTATAGACCATTGCAACAAGATCTCAAAATCAGGAGGCTCCATTTATTTTACATAAATCTTCAAACAAAGTTTTAGTCCAGCTCGAGGATGCATTGCAATTCTTTTGTGAATCCTTCTTTCTGAGAATTGGAATTGTTGTCTTTTATACTATTCCATAGTTAGTTGCTCCTTAGCAAGTCATTCATGCTCAAATGTGTCACGGTGATTATTTGATTATACTGACATGATCCTTGTGATGCTGAACTTCTCCAATCGTCTGTAGGGAGAAAGCTGATCGTCCCTTCCGTTGCCTTGACCGTCAATATCGAAGGGAGCTTGTTAGGGTATATTTGACTAATGTGGAACAAATCTGTCGCCGTTTTGTGGAAGAGCGACGAGTAAAGCTTGGGAAGTTGATAGAGGATAGAGCGCGATGGTCAAGGTAGGGGTGTCAATTTTCTTAAACTTTTGACAATTTAAACATAGGCTTTTTGTTTCTATAGGCCTCTAGCTTCTATTTTGGTTAGTGCTTTCTGCTGTATCTAGTCGAGCTAGATTGTTTGTGTCCAATAACTTATGGTTAATGCTTTTATGTCGAATTAACTGTGTTCCTCCTCATCTCCTTGAGAGAAATGCTTAAGACTTTGACGTCAGTCTTCCATTGGTCATTTTTCTCTGCATGTTCACCTAAACTTAGTTACTACTTGTAATGAAATTTCAGCTTCTGTGCTTTTTGGCTGGGCATGGACCAAAATTCCAGGCGCCGCATGTCCAAGGAGAGATCAGATTCAATTTTAAAAGTGGTTGTCAAGAGCTTTTTCATAGAGAAGGAGGTTACTTCTACTCTTGTCATGGACTCCTTGTACAGCGGGCTTAGGTCTCTTGAAGGCCAGACAATGGGTAATAAAGGTAAGGCAAAAAATTCGGATGCAGAGGACCAACTGGTTCCTATTGTCCGTTTGGAGAAAAACATGTTTGTTCTGGTGGATGATGTCTTGCTATTGCTTGAGAGTGCTGCATTGGAGCCATTGCCTCCAAAGGATGAGAAAGGCCCCCAAAACCGGACAAAGGTGAGTGACAGAATGTCATTATTAAAACTACAAGCCAAATATATTCCATGTTAAAACTATAGGCCAAATAAATATATTCATTGGTTATAGTAGTTAAAATAGGTTCCTTTTTGCTATATAAAGCTAAAAAAAGATATTCACAACTGGATAAAGATGATACATGTCTGACAATTTTGATAAGAATGTTAACCCAACAATCTACTGGAGGTTTACATTTATATTTAAGAAGATAGCACTTCTGTTGTTCATTGCTATCAAACTGAATATAAATATCACTTGCTGTAGTTGATTAAGACTTTCTTATGTCTTGCCTATTCTTGGTTTTATTTCTTTGTATGTTTGCTTATTTTGTTTATTTTCTGACATAGATCTGGTCCTCTGATTTAGGAGTCTGGCAATATTCAAAAGTATGCTCACTATGTTGATGTCAGCTGGAATACGTTTCCATGTTTAGAAATTTCATATTTGAAAAGAATTTTGTGGCTTTGTGCTAATGGAAAATTGAACTGTACATCAAACAGTTGTTTACCAAAAAGCCTTTTAACGTAGAATTGTCTTTGTTCCTGATACTGCCCCCTCTCCTTAACACACGCACATACAAAAGAACTCAGAAGATCCCCAACCGTGTTTTTGGGTGGGTGGAGTACATCATAGATTTATTTTGTTCTTTTGTATTTGTAGTCCTTTTTGGTTATCATATCTTGTGAGCTATTTTTGAACATCATGGCTTGTGCTCTGCATGCTTGCAAGTTATCTTTTCTTTTAGCAGGTAACATGTATCCATACTGCGCAGGCATTTACCTGTTGTACCATTGCCTTTTGTTTCAGGATGGAGCTTCTGGAGATGAATTTAACAAAGACTCAGTTGAGCGTGATGAGAGGCGTTTAACTGAATTAGGTCGTCGGACCATTGAGATATTTGTCCTTGCACAGATTTTCAGGTAAGCTCTTTCAATCAATTATTTGCATATTTTTGACACTTAATTGTGATGCAATGTATAAGAGGAATATAAATTTCTCTTTGGCCTTGCTATTTAAATGGTTAGAACACGTAGATTCTGTTGCTTTTTAGTTCTCGTGTTTTTGGCTGGGTGCCGTTATCATATTTTGGAGGTCTGACCCATGTTTGTGATCTAGCTTGAGCCTTGAAAATACTTTTTAAATATATATTGGTCTATTTCTTTCTCGATTCCAATTTCTCTATGCTTGAGATATATTGGGGATTTCTCTTGGTTTTATTTTGCAAATTATATATATAATTGGAATATAGTATTTTTTCTGCCTCCTTTGTTATATGTCATGTACAACTTATGTATGGTTTGACCCCAGGGTTGGATAAGGGAAATTTCCAGCAAATCAAAGTATCTTTTCCTTTCATCGTTCGATTTCAGAATTGCTCCAAACTAATCCAGACCTTAGTAGTGAGCCCTCATAAAATTATCATTATACTTTGATCAAAGGAGGTTCATGAATATACTTCTCTTGAATCCCCTTTCTTAGAGCCTTAAGGTTTTACATTTTATATACATGCTGATTTCAACTGATTGGTAGGAAATAAAGGAAACCGACATTCGAAGCTTCATTTCTATACTGGATCAGGTAAAGGGGAAGCTCATATCATGTGACTAGTTGCTCAAACATTCATATAAGCTGGCTATATGCATGCCTTTAATGAACTCTGTTTAATATGTTACCTTCTATTTCTTTCTGTGTTGGACAATTAGTTACACTAACATAAATAGTTAACCAGTTGCATCAGTAACTGCGTTTTCCTCATTGTGAGGGGCTATAGTCTTCTGCTTCTTACTTAGCACAGTTTGTTATCCTTGCAGCTGTTAATTGTTAACAATTAATCTTTTCATTCATCTTCTGTAGTAAAATAGAGGTTGCATATCAGGAGGCTGTTGCTTTAAAGAGGCAAGAGGAGCTCATCCGTGAAGAGGAAGCTGCTTGGCTGGCCGAAACTGAACAGAAAGCTAAACGAGCATCTGGAAAGGAAAAGAAGTCCAAGAAAAAGCAGGTATTGTGTTTCATATGATCTATGTACAATTTTGATTGAAGAGCTCTATAATTTAGTAACCATTGTCAACAATTTATTACCATGAACCAACAATCACTTTGTTGGTCTGTCCAATACTGGAGGTTTACGGTTCTTAAGTATCTCCTAGTTGAACAGTGGAACCCTTGGCACGAGTTTAATTCTGTTTTTGAAGCCATTCATCTATTAGTGATGGGGTTGGATATCAGCTAATTAGGAGTAGTTTGGTTTACAAACAGCTATGCAGGGATGGCAATATAAGATATTTTTGTAATGCAGAGATTAGAAATGAGGGTTCCTCGGAAACAGCCTCTCTACTTAGGTAGTGGTAAGGTCTGCGTACATTCTACCCTCCCCAGACCCCACTTGTGGGATTCCACTGGGTATGTTGTTGTTGTTGTTGTTGTAGTAATGCAATGGTTATTTTTTTATTGAGCATTAAGTTCTTTGATATAACAATGATATATATAGGTTAAAATTTGAATTATGGGTTTATTTTGTAAATATGTTGAATGAGTTTTGAACTGTTGATGGGTTTGATGAAAATATACAAGGTACTTTTATCTTTTGGCATCTAATCCATGAATTGTTATTCCATGTGCTATTAAGTATACTATAGTAAG